>JAQBSW010003945.1:0-75489 GCA_029291075.1 Eudiplozoon nipponicum | reverse complement strand
ATATTGCACACATTTGCGTATACTGCGCCATTTCTCATGTGGGTTTTGAGTGTCGTAATTTATCCACAATTTAACCGGTCTATTAGAACGTAAAGCGTAAAAACTGTAGATTTACACCTAGTCGAGGTATGTCATATTGTTCAGCGCCTACATAGAGTATTTTTTTATCTAAAAAATGAACTTCTAATAATAAACATGCCTACAGCGAAATTTCTTGGTATAAATCGCACGTGCACTATAAAGAATAAAAAAAGATTAGTTTGAGAAAATATTAAATTAATGATGCCAACTTTTTTTACTCCCACTTCAGTTGTTAATAGCTAATTAAAATCTAAATCAAAATGTTTGTTTGGCGCATCGATTTTAACATTTCTAATTGTTTGATAAGACAAGCAATAGGAGTATTAAATCAATTAAACAAAACTTTAAATCACTGTGTAACTTTCGCTCGGTAGCTTGCACAAAACAACATGTTTCGAAATATCACTTCTTTGATTTTAAAATATTTTACAAAATGTCGCAAATATTTTATAATTCTAATATTATCAATGTTAAATTTGGTCCATTATAATTATACCTGCTTCTTAAATCAGGAAGCACATTAATTTGACTGGTCACTGCAGTACTACAGTTACGATAAACAAGACACTGAAATTATGGCCTTGCGAAGGACTAGGACCCAATTTACATATGTTATGTGTACGTGATTTAAGCGAGCCTTACACTAATATGAGACGGCCATATAATTACAGAAATGAAAGTTTTCTGATGCATTCTGGTGGAGAGCAGTTGAACAGCTTCAAATAATGAATCAGCTATACCGCGCAAATACATTTTACCATATGTTTAACTAGCTAACAAACTTGTTTATGCTGATAGAATAGTTATGTGCACCGGCCTAAAAGCCTGCAAGCAGTCAAGACCTTGTTTCTGGCGTGTACTAGTTTCTTGTCATGAGCCTCGCGGTTACTAAGAACAACATTTGTCAACGCGTAAACACTTTTTTTCATGTTGTCTTTCTTATGAAATACGGATCTTCATGGGTGTAATTGTGGCATTTACGCCAATCGCTGCCCTATCGTGTAGCCGTATTTCTTTCTCCTAAAATGCATTAACTTCCATCTCCGAAGGTAGTCCGTACTAGCACAGAATCGTTGCGCAATCATGTAATTTACTTTGTAATGCAATGTTTTATTTTAAACCACAGATATATGCGAATTTATGCTTGTACACATTTGATAATAAAGATGCCTATTATTTCACTTAATTATTCGTTTCCCATTGACAGGCAGATTTTATTTTGCTCTTTCGGTGCTGCTTTTGGCAATCACGTGGGGAGCCACAAACTCGCCGCTATTCCTGCTTCCATCAGTGTTGTTTCTGCAATCACTTGTCCTGCTGCTGCCGAGCAAACTTGTGTTGGTCCTGCCTATTCTACCGCGCTGTCTCTTTGGTGTGCTGTACGTTTTGCTCCGCCAGACGCATACAAGGCCAACAAACGCAGTACACGCGTTCCGCCTGTCCCCTGTGCTCCGGTACGCCTATCGCCAAATATCCGCTCAGTCTCAACTGACCAGCGCCGTGCTCAAAATTGGCCAACCGGTGCACTGCGTCGATTCATTTGAACCATGCTAATTACGAACGGTGTGCAGCTTTGAAAGAGAAAGGTTATTTACGCGTGCAGCGGAACTGAATTCCTCAAATGTGGTCAAAAAGTTGTGCCACACGAGAGATTAACAAATCATCTAGATTACACACTTGTCTGTTGCAGGCCTTGTTTGGTTTCAAAATTGTAAACACATGGCATATAAACTGGGGTCTTCTACAAAATTTGAGCCGTCAAAGTTGAAGTAAACAAGACGCGTCATGATATTGAAAGAGATTAAAAAACACTATCCATGGTATTTCGAAATAACGTTTGTGGACCAAGGTGCGCCGAAATGTTTGCATGAAAAAAAGTTCTTTTCGTGAAATTTTTAATATGCATAATATTGTTCCAGAAACCGAAACGTGAATTATGTGTTTATTCTGGAAAAGTGTTTTCCGATAAACCCAATTGTTGTGAACACACTGTAAATACTTTTAATAACAATAGACAAAAAGGCAGACTCACTCATTCATTTGCTCAATAATCAGATTCGGCACGGTTAAGTGAGTATTTGACAAATAAAAGGCTAAAGAAAGACGACTTTGACGTGAGATTTTAGGCCCACGATACACAATAAGCGTGGAAAAATATTTTAATCTGAAAAAAATTGGGCAAACTTTTCTTTTAAGTGCTATTTGTTTAGGCAAAACTTTGAGATAGAGCACCAAGAATTACGTTAACTGCAATTCGTGTAAGGTAATAAAAGAACATGGAAATGCGCTCGATATCTGCTCCAGGAGTAAAAGCATATTGAAAGCCTCGAAAGTAGTTAGCATGACCGAACTAGGCAGCTCAATGTCATCGATGCTTCAAACATTTAATACGAGCTGCCCGACAATTACGTCATAGCTGACGGTGTTTTAGCGAGATAGGAGGAATCCGTTTGTCCCACGATTGCACAGTCTCAAATCAACTCATAGAGCGATAACAATTAGAGCAATCTACGCCTATTGAATGTGGCTTCCCGACTTGCAATAAGTCGATCAACTAAGCATTATAAAGAAATTACACCTGCAGAAGCCTTTCAGCTTTTAGTTGCAATCATTACAGCACGACAGGTAGCTTGCCAATGAGGGGAAAACCACGATAGAAGTCAAAATTATCGTAAGTGTTAATTGACTTTTCGTGATCTCTAGGTACCTTTTACACACTACACGCGTTTTCAATCAGATTTAAATTGATTTTTATTTTTAGCGTAAAAAAATTGACTAATTTCTCCTCTGGAATATATAACTGGGCAAATAGAAATAACTACCGAAGTAAAAAGCTTCAGATCCGCAGATAATCCATTTTTTTGCCTTTCTGACAATCACTTGAGGCGAAAATTCCTGATCATGGAAATCTGCCTGAAGCCTTTCCTAATTGATGAACTGCTCGTATGATCTACTGAATATTGGCGAATTAAGTGTTGCTCATGGCAAGTTTAGTCTTCGTTCGTGTTTTTATTTTGTTCAGTCTGATACCTATAACAGATGTATAATCAAGATTAGTTATTTCAAATGTATTCCATACTTCTAAATTGAATTAATTAATGTTTGGAAAATACCTAAGGAAATTAAAATCCTTCATTATGTGGAAATTGTGTTTTTTCTTATCAAGTTGAGCTAAGTTGGAGATAGTCTTCAGCTGTAAACATAGTTAAACAAATTGGGCAAATTTGACATTTAAGAATGATGATGATGAGGATGATGGCATTAATTATTATTTAAGAATTGTCCCATTTGTGATTCAAATGTAAAAATGTCTGTTGGGGATAATAAATAAACAATAGCCATGAAATTGCGTTTAGCCACTGTGTAAAAAATTGTATCCACGACGGGGTTTCTCGTACGAAGTGTTTATTCAACAATTTACAGGTTAAAATATAAAAAATATGATTGGCTAGAGAAAAAAATATGTACCTACTTTCTTCATTGAAATATATCAATGCTATTATTATATGTTAAATATTTCATTAAAAAATTTCTACAATTATATCATGAAATATAAATGAAAATAATCATGTTGACTTTAACCGTCGCAAAATAATTGCAAAATATCACAAACAGACAATAACTCGAATTCGTTTTTATTAAATGTTTCCACTTGAAATACTAAGACAGTGTAGCAAAACTGTTTCTGATGAAACTAGACTTATGTCATAATCGAATCAGACCAACAACAAAATTGATAAAAAATCAAAACCATTAAAAAAGCATGAGCAAATTAACGCTAAAACTGAAATTACAGCGGTCCCGGACACATTAAATAGACACGCTTAAGTGCACCTAAAAAGGTAAACATATTGATCGATTTTGTAAATTGAATATTTCATTAAACTTGAACAATGATAAATTTAATTCCGCATAATCCAAATCTAGTTCTGAGATTAGCAGACAATAATCATCAAATTGGTGTCTTATTGCACTTGCGAATCGGACTCAATTTGACTTCTTACGAATAAAGTCAATAGAAATAGTCTAAGCAAAATTAGTATTTTGGAAGTTTAGTTTGTCCTGTTACAAATCAATTGTCCGTAACTAAGGCGTCTTTTGTCACTAGGAGCTCTTTACCGGAACGCTGTAATTTTTTAAACAATTGTTGAAGACAAATGATTCTTGGTGCAAACGAGCTCACAAAATCGCCGTCACTGACACAGATTATATTTGGTACCATAAATAAATTTGAATTGAGCCCATTTTATGCGCTGTTGTTATAAATCGAGATTATCCTGGTATTTATAGGTATGAATTATTCAAAAAAATGGTACCCGTGAAAGTGTTCGAAGCAGTCCCATTTTTAGCCAGATTATATCTTCCATAAAATATCCGACTGCTTATGTAATAAATCTGCAAGAGCACTGAAGAATTATATTGAAACAAAACAATGAATGGCCTAAATTTGCACAAAGCCACATACACACGCATAAAAATCAAACTATTAACCTGTTTACAGTCTGTCTTTTCACAAATTTCTTTCGTTTACTTGTCTGCGATTAGATGATGCTATAAATGGCAGCTTCGACAATTCGGAAGTAATTTTAATTTTTCACTTTATAGAGCAAATCATTTTCCATTTGATTTGAAATATGCTTCTCTAGGCATTTTGGTAGTTTTCATAATTACTGGCTTTGTTTCTTCTTAAACGCCATTGGATTCGCTGTTGAATTGATTGATAAGTTCTAGTTAAATAATGTTTCGTGCGGCTGCAAACTGTGACATTGTAGTAAGCACCAATCACATTGTACTTAAACAGTCGTCGAACAACATAGAAAACCTACCGCCAGTCGCACGCACTGACGCATTTTGACCTACCATGAACATCATTAGAGTATGACGGCAAATTGACCAGCGAGGATCACACCTCTATTAGATATGTGGCTCTCACCTACAGTAGTCTCGCATAAATCTGAATTTACTTTCCATATTTATATGCATTTCGATTTGATCGTCGCTAGTCAGTTTGCCGTCGTATTCTGATGATGATCATGGAAGGTCGAAACGCTTCAGTACATGTGATTGATGATAGCTTTGCCTTGTTATTCGACTACTGGTTTAATACAATGTGTGTAGTGCTTACTTCTAGCAGGGAAACTTGGCTCAGAAAATTATAATCACCACCCGCGCAATCAATGTTTTTTTGGCTGCAAATATACCATATTGTACTATTGCTTCTTAGAGTTAGTCTTTTGCATTTATGTTGATCAGTCCTTTGTTTATTCTTATAAGGAAGTCAAGCTTACATCTGTGCAAAATTTTTATTAATATTTCTATCTTTGATTTTTTGCGTTGGAGATATAAATAATTTGCAAGTCATATTTTGACTACTTATGCCAATAACTTTTATTGTGTTACGCAAGCTGCATATCTAAATAACTCAATGCAACTTTTTTCTCTTTTACGACATAAACTTAAAAATTCAACCAACTTCAAAATTGGGTGAGTGATATATTTCCGGTCTACCGCCAAAGAGGGCGTGCAATTTGTCAATGAATGAAGTGTCTTGAAAAATAAATGGAAGCAAACCAATCTCAGAATTTTAAACATTTAAAAAAAACTAATCAAAACTTTGAAGTGTAATTTTGTTTAACGCATAGTTTTTGACAACACTTTTATACAGGGACAATTGTTTTGGCCAACTCATACCAAGAATGAAATATATAATTGTTGCTTTATAAAATTGAGAAAAAAATTGGGCATTTGAATGGGATAAACTCTACAAAATAGATTTATAATCTAAGGCGAAAAATACTTTAAACATGTGGTTTAGAAAGTAACCACGATGGAAGAAATATAACGTCGAAATTTAATATTTTATATATTAATCTTCTTTCACTACATATAATGTAACAAATAAAAATTAAATATTAATACTAATACTAGTACTAATAAAACTACTATTACTATTAATAATACTAATAATACTAATATTAATAGTAACAATAATAATAGTAGTAGTATTTGTATTAGTAGTAGTAATAGTGGTAGTAGTAGTATTAGTATTATTATTAGTACTTTACTTTTATTTTTAATATTATATATAATGAAAGAAGGATATTATATGTCACGACTAAATATTTTAATTAAAGACTGAATGAAGAAAAAAGAAAAGCGACCTCGGCGATAAATAAAACGTTACGTGCAATCTATCAATCGATTAGAGATGAAAAATTTGATATTTGTCGTGGAATCAAAGATCAAAACACTACGCGACGAAGTACCGTCAATTTCAAATGAAGCCTGCTATTTGAAAGTTTTGCATCCGGTATTATGTTAGTCAATTAAGTAATAAAATAATTAGGCGCCTTGACTAAGTACATTTGCAGATTTGGAACAGAAAGTATTAGATAATACAAATAAACAATCAATGATTGGGTAGGTTGTGGCAACAGTTCTTTAAATCAATTTTGCGAGTTTGAAGTAAACACCAATCCCATTGTATTTAACCAGTCGTCGAACAACATAGCATAGTACGTGTGACTGACGGTAGATTTGCTATGTCGGCGACTGGTTTAATACAATGGTGTTGGTGTTTACTTCGAGCACGTAAGCTAGTTTTGAAGAAATAATTAGATTTGAACCGGCCACTTCAAATTGGACACGTTTGCTTCGCTATCAATCAAGTTGAATTAAGTCAAAGAACTCAGACTTGTCTAAGGAACTATTTTGTAGAACTAGTTTATTGAGAATTTTAAACTCGGAATTGTGACAGACTAAGTTAACAAAGCACTGCGCAATTCTAAATGGAAAGCCAAATAAAACAAAAATTAACGTTTAATTTCTTTCAAATTATCTAGTTCTGTTAAATTTGGTCGGACAGATAAAGTTATTTATTGAATTTTAAATTCGATAATTTCATGAATCTAGTATTGGAAATTGTAATTTTAATTAATTATTTTAATGTGTACAATTTTCTGCAAAAAAATTACCACACGTAAGGCCGCCAATAAAGCACCACCTGAAATATCTTATTGTCATCTATTTCATTCACATATTTATTCCTTTTGCGATGACGGAATAGTTGAATGTTTCTGGAACAATAATTTTTAATCAAATTGTTTGTAAATCCAAAAAAGTAATTAATTATTGTTAATCTACATACATATCCAGAAATACAACTTGCAGAACATAAATAAAAATTAGCTTTAAATTTGTTCCACAGATTTTTGAAACGGTGCAAAATCGTTCGGGAACCACTTTTAATGAATTCTTCCCCCGCAAGAGTTTGCGCAAATTTCTAATACTGCGAAATTCAATGAAATGTGTGATGGAAGCTCAAATTTGCACTGGTTAGAGAAAAATTGTATTTTGACGTATATAAAAACACTAGTATCGCTATTGTTCTTCTAGATATATAATTAAAAAATCACGACCAAAAATAAAGACAGAACATGTTTATCTTTGGTTAATTATGTGAAATTCTGCACATGTTAAGGGGAACTATTACAGATTCATTGGAGTAGTCTGGAAAGCATGAATATGCTACACGATTTTGAACTATATTCATAGTCATTATAGCACATTAAAATATGAGATAGAATGTGTGCTCATGAGTAATTATATGCAAACATGGTGTTGAAACATTATTTGAAATAGTCCATTGAAGTATTTTCGGTGAAATGCGCCGTCTTGAATCTGATGTAGTTACCTGCTTATTTCTCTGATTACCTGTATGCTTATGCTATTTCGACAACATAACTATTGTACGGCCAATTTAGACAGGGACACGGACGTTGTTTTATAGCTGTGGGTGTACTCTTCATCGCTGATGCAAATATTCTCTAAATTCTGTTAAGTGCAGCTTATGAAAGTCCCAATTTCTTATATCATCTGATAGCGTAAAGCGAAAAGTTAGAATACAGACTGCTATAAAACAGCAAATGTCAATTGCCAACATCGTTATAATTCACGCACATAATACAAGAATTACCTGGCCAAAGAGTAATAGAAAGATAAGATGGCGATCACCACAAATTTCGCCCGAATTAGTAATAAAACTATGATCAAGACCGTGAATGAAATTACTATCTTATGTGTCAACACATGCAAGCGAGTGTCTTTCAACAATCAAAAGAAACAATGCGACATTCTTCTAGTTCATGGTGTGGTTACTGATTCGAAAGCCCTCGCCGATTAAAGATATCGTAACGAAATAAAGTGTGAGGAGGTAGAACCTGACAGACAAATGGCGCAAAAACAACTTAGAAAACAGGAGCAACGATAACATAAATATACGCAAGTAAATATCACTTAGGAAAAATCTCTTTTCAAGAGCACTGGCATGTTTACCACGTTCTACACTCAACAAAGTCTTATGTTAGCTTGCGTCAGCAAAAATATAAAGCAATTGCACCGAGCATAGACTGTAGCAGGAAGTAAATTACCCTAATGGGCTATCCAAAAAAAGGTTTCACACGCTTGCACACGCATAAACGCGAACCAATTAAACATAAACACGCTTTATTTCCTAAAACTCAATATATCATAATGAGTTGTATTTGATAATTTAAAACAATTACACATATCCATGATTATCTCAGTATTCAATGGATAGTGTAAAAGAAACGTAAGCGTCAAAAAATTTGTCTATCACTAATCAAAAATCAAAATCCCACTTGCGATCCATGGTGATCGTGTACATTTTTGCGTAATGTCACTCAATCTTTTAATTAATACGGAGGACTACATCAGGAGGAATAAAAAGACATGTAATGACAAAATTTAAAAGCAAGGATACAAAATGGGTAGATTTTGCAAAAAGATTATTTCCATTCAATCGTTAATTGCAGAAAATTAGTCTCAGAGCAGCATGATCTCTGCGAGTGAATATATTATTAAGTTAATTTTTAATTGAGCAATAATAGCGTTCACAAAACCAACAGAAAGAAGCAATTTATTATTGAACAAAGTTTTCTCCCATAAACAGGTATCTTACTAAACTGGATGCTACTAATATTTCGACCACATTTGCGAATTTCTTTAAGCAATTATGAATTTTCCCCTTGTATTTGTTCACCTGATAATGCTTAAATGCAAAGATATTGCTGTAGAACAAAAAATACTGACCTTTAAAGAAAACCAGATGCTCACAAAATTGCACTGATAAGATTTTGAAGAACATTATATTTTGACAAAATATATAGCGAATATAGGGCGAACCGAGGGTCCGCCAATAAGTCTATATGATTAGCGACATATGGTAGGGTAGTAAGTAATACAAACTCTGACAAGTCGAAATTCAAGAATGACGTGAATTCCAAAAATAATACAACAGCTGCAGAAGTGACAATAAATTCTGTCCTTTGTAGAATGGAGAAGCGCACAAAGAATGAAATTGGTGACACCAACTGTAATGCACACATTATCGGTGCAATATGGATGGCAGAGGCAGTGGGAACGACCCGATGAAGATTCGGCGTAAAGCGAAGTCCACTTAATGTGGCCAAATATGTCAATGGTGAACGTACCGCAGTAGAAGTCATAAAGATTTTTATGCGATTTACTTAAGCCATTAAGTAGCATAATAAACGAACACACTTTCAAAAACGCTTCTGAATGGCAGGACAATCAAGGGAGAATTTCTTAGCTGACATTATAATGGCCTTTCTTGATGCTTTACTATTCTTTACTAAATTTCGGTCATGGGAAACTGCATTAGTCGCGTAAATAAGGGTAATAAATAAGTGTCCAAAAATTTCCTATTGATATAGGTTACGAAATAACTCAGGCTCCCATATTCACGGAATGTAGAGTGTCAATATGAAAGCCAATATTTGCCTCAAACCTTGTGGTCGTTCTCAAACCGGTTCAGTGCCAAGGTTACATCTGCTGGTCGGATCGACTCCAAGAAAAGACGCCCGATTGACGGAAGTATCCTCGGCAAGACAACAATGCCTGCCCCTGTGTTGGTAACTTGCTCAGGCTTTGATTGGCATCCTCTTAAATACAACTTTCACCACGTGTCCGCTGACTCTACCCGACCTACTTCTGCTGCGCCTCGACTTCGTTACCGATTCCGCCGTGGACTACTGAGTACAGACATAGAATAAAATTCACGCCTTTGTTCACTATTCACAATTATTTGGGGGCCACCTTATCCCCTTAATGCTAACTAGAATTGCTCCCGTCGCCAAAACATGTCGCAGACAAATCCTTGCTACCGTCATTCCTGCCGGCCTAAACGTCTCTACAGTGTAGTCCTCGCCTTACAGTGACACCAGCCCTTCACTTGCGCCCACCTGGCTGTCGAGTACTTTGAGTATCGTACCTCCTAAGTCCAGTTATCAAAAAGTCCATTATCACCAACTCCAAACATGAATGGCACCAGGAGCTGGAATTTCGAATTTTAATCGCTTTGCCTACATTTAGCGTAATACCTGCATATTGAAACACGTTTAAATTCATTCTGTTTTATTTACCTGTCAAAATATTTACTAATTCAAGAATAGGCATGAGAATTCAAAGATATTTTGCAAAAGTCTATCTCAGACAATGGCAACAGAGTTAAAACAGGCCATTGTACTTTCGCTAGATCTCAACTTGCCTGCGACATCTGGTACTCTATAAATTCTATTGAGGCAAGCAGATTGGATAAATTTGGATGGCAAATATGCATTATGCAACATGAAATAGGAAGTAAAACGTCGTGCAGTGACACTATCACTGATAAAACTAACCATTCGATATTGATTGATTTGCCACATTATGAAAATATTTTTAGGCGCTTATATAAGGAGATTTGCTGAAATTTATAAATATTTAAGCAAGTGAACAATTTTCAGCTTCTTTTAAAAAAACAGTTTGTTCTCACAAATAAAACCACCAGGAATTTTGCCAAGGAATTTATTTGCAAAGCTTAATTAAAAGCGTAGAATATTGGCTTGGTGTATTTCGAGAAATGCATAGCTTTACTGTTTCATTTGTTGTGTGGAATAATTTTTTTCTAGATGATTACTCGGGCCTACGTAGTTACGCGACTGCAAAAACGAGTCCGAAATGGCCACATGCAAATTTAAACATGCCATTTCTAATAAGATAATTGACTGCAAACAGTGATGATGTTATTTCAGTCAAGTTTGCGAGTTTGAAGTAAACACCAATCACATTGTATTTAAACAGGCGTCGAACGAGTAAGCAAAACTACCGCCGGTCGCAACAGGCTGATGCGTTTCGACTTTCCATGATCATCATCAGAGTACGACGGCAAACTGACTGGCGAGGATTAAACCTCAATACTTTTATATGGAAGTCAAAATTAGATATGCGGCTGTCACATCTAGTAGCCTCTGCATGCTGTACCTGACAGTAAATGTCGGCTGCAAGTTTCTTTATATCACAAACTTTAACTGTTTTCTATCTGACAAATATATATATATATATATATATATATATATATATATATTTATAGACCATACAATTAAACAATACTGATTATGCCAAAGGAGGGTGGTGACAATTATTTAATCAAGTTTCAGGTAAGTAAACACAAATCCAATTGTATTTGCCCAGTCGTTGAACAACATAACAAAACTACCGTCAGTCGCACGCACTGACGCGTTTGTTATGTTATTCGACTAATGGTTAAACACTATATTATTTGTGTTAACTTCAAGCGCGCAAACTACTTTTAAAGAATTGTTACCACCACGCGGGCAATTGATGCTTGTTTGGTGATGATGTTGCCTCAATATTGTCATTGACACCGACGTAGGCTGTGTTGCAATGCAGAAAATAGGTAGGTATATTTTTGTATCTCAGTATAATTTTATTGTATTTAAAGAGAATTTGGCAAGACATACAATAAATAATAAATTCACAGATCAACAACAATAGATGTAATCTGGTTTGTTATCTAAGAGGGAGCGTTTTTGTTCTAAAATGTATCGAAATTCAACATTATAAATCCTTCCGCCATTTTGCTAGAGCGAGACAATTAATAGCACTTGTAGGTCGGTAAAATCTTGAATCCTTTCCATTTCCAGGTGCACAGAGTTTATTCTGCCTTGATTGATGGGTTCTCGTTTGTCCCTTCTTTTTCAAGCCTTCCATCAGCTGCTTGTCTGAAATTGATATTGGGACCAGATTTTCAGATTTTCCCCAAATTTTTGAGACTTTATTTCCAGTCCCATCTTCAGGGTTGACACCATAGTCACAGGAAAAATAACAATTTGTGGCAAATGTGGTATTCTCATTCAATGCATTAGTGCTACAAGCGATTTCCAAAAGCGAGTTCATATTAAACAGAATCTAGAAGGTTCAGATTACCGTCATTGTTAATTAAATCAAGGATCCTAAAACTTTTTTTCAGGAAAATTCAAGGTTAAAATTATACACAACGTACAAGAGATCAATAATAAACCCTTTTTACTTTAAAAGATTTGCTTTATCTTAGTCACGTTGATATTGACTACTTGCGAAACAGAGACAATGTCAGTGAGAAAAAGAAATACCTTAACGTATTCAGAGCACGAAAAGCCAATTTATTTGAAGAGTCCTAATTTGTCAGTTCACCTGAGATTAATAAGTAAAGAACGAAAAAAGTTAAGTATTTAACTTTCAAAAGTTTGTTTCAATTGACTTATTCATGGAATGGTGATACTGCCATTAAAAAAAAATTACTGAACTGAACAACCGGTTTATATGTCTTTTGTAACGCATGAAATAAGCCGTTTCTGTTCAAATCTGCTTTAGTTTTTGGGTTTGCTATGTGGGGAAATTTCAGTCCCTAATAAATCATCTTGCAGCAGCTATTTTCCCTTGAATGGACAATGTTAAGTGGGGTATTTGTGTTTTATTTCTTTACTGGCTGCAAACAAAGTTTGAAGTTAAGTATTATACTATTATCACCTAAGTTTTATAGATAAGAACAAACTTGATAAATCTATAAAACGCGTTGTGAATATTTAATTAGTTGATACATATTCGGTCTATATTTATGTACAACAAAAACTTAAAGAGAATATAATATGCAGAAAAAGAGTTCGTTATCTGAGCTGGATTTCACATGTTTTGCAGCCAAATAGATATTATTTACATTCTACTCTTATAGTACAGTGCTGGAGGGCAATATGTCTGTGCCATCCGGATCACATGTTTGCATTTTTACCTGCTATCTATCGTGACTATGCAAATTCTGTGATAGATTTAATTTACGCTGGTCGGAGCACAAAGAAACTGGTGTTTGTAAGATAAGTTTGGTCTTGCGCGAATATCCGCAGTTAAACATAATCTGGCATGCGCAGAGTCGAAACAATAATAATAATGATTTATAGATTTATTTGATGCAAGGTGTGCGAACATGTTGCCCTATTTGTAGGCTTACATTATAATTCGATTTTTGTGAAAAACGTTATGAAGAACGACAGTTTGCCTAAGCTATAATCTTTACATTGTGATTTTCTTGCAATCCCGAAGAATAGTGTGTTGCGCAGTAAATAAAGTCACTTACATGGTAATATGTTCTCCAGTTCGTGCCCTGTCCGAGAAAATACTTGACGAGCTCCTAATAAGGACAGAATCAGTCTACTCGATAAATCGCCTTTGCTACCTTATACAAAGCTTAGTTTTTACTGACAAATATACATATATATATATATATATAAATATAAATATATATATATATACATATATATATATATATATATATATATATATATATATATATATATATATATAAAAGGGTTGGTGTAGATCTTATCAGCTCAACGTCGATTCATATAATTATTTTCGAAATTTCGCAATGCAACTGAATACAATTTTAGTATAATTTTTATTTTTGGTTTAACTGCGAGTGTTGACCTGTAAGCGTGTATTATACGTCACGTAAAACTGAAGTGTGCAGTTTAAATAGGATAATTAACATTTGGCCTATGTTACGTCGTTAGACTTACTAAATTGTGTTTATAAAGATAAATTGCAGCGACATTAGAAACATGCAATTATAGTTTGTATTAAAAATTTAAAAAAAAACAAAATAATAATAATATTACAAAAAATTAAAATAAAACTACAAATAAAAAGAAGCATAATATTATTAAGTATACAATTTAATCAAATAGTAGGAGTTTTAATAAGTATTTAAAATAAAAAAAACTTTATTTGAAAAATATTAATAATAATGATTGTAAATATGAAAATAAAATTTATGAAAACTAAAGTAATTTAAATAATAAGATAAAAATAATAATATTTATAATAAATATAATATAAGTATGAATAATAAATAATGAATAAGAGCACTTTAAAGACCATTATTAAACATATAAGAAACAATAATAATTTTAAAAAGTTGAAGTAATAACAATCATTGTGTTAACAATAATGAAAAATGAAATGTAATTTATAAAACAATAATAATAGTTATAAATTTGAAAATGTTATGAACAAATATACTCTGAAAAATTTTTATTATTTTTATTGTTATTTTTATAATTATGATTGATAATAGTAATAATAATATTAATAATATGGAAAACAATACTAATAATAGTTTAGAAAAAAATGATTATTTTGGCAAAATATAGATAATAAGAAATGAAATTATATGAATAACGCTAATTAGAATAAAAGTTATTTAAGTAATTTAAAAAATAATGATATTGACTAGGCATAAACATTTCGGCAATGGCAAAATTGAATAATTTTGTTCTTTATAAATTGAGTTCAATTTTGCTAGAGTATTCTTTTTCTTTCTGGTAGATTTGGGTACCACCGTGAATACAAATGCAGAAATCGGGCTGAGTTAATATAGTTTTAACCGACATAAATTAGCTGAGAATTTGTTGGAACTTCCATTAACCTAATACGGTGATATTACTGAACAGTTTTGCCAATAATTTACATTTTAATTTCAATATTTCTTGTTTTCTTACGTTTTATGCTTATAAAAGTTGAGATATATGATTTAAGTGTAAGGATTGTGCTGACAATTTGAAAGTTCACGGTCGTCGTCTTTGGCGAAGGACTTTATTTGAAGAGCATATTTTCCTCCTGTTAGCATAAACAACCCGTGCGTTGATTAATACACTTTGCGTAGTTTAGAGAATATCCTACACTTAATGCTTACCGTGGTTGGCTAGGATCCTCTCGTGAGATAATTATTTCGAATTATTAAGGTATAGGAAAATTTAATTTAACAGCAAGATATTTGGGCAATAGCTAACTTCATAGAAATCAGATTGCTTAAATTGTTTACAAAAATCTAATCTATCGTAATTCTTATTGCCAGATCATATGTGCCATCATTTGACATTGTATGCACACAAACACACACACATCGCAGTTAAAAAAGTAATTTTGTATTCGCCATGGCACATCTTGACCGTAATATCTCGTACTTTATACAATCAATTTTACGGAAATTAAAATCTGCTAAATTGGATGAATTACATACACTTTGAGGCAAAAAAACGGAATTTGAGAGCCGCTTATAGTTAAGCATGTGCAAATGTATAAATGTGCACAAACAACTGAACAATCGATATTCAAATCTTGCACACAATTTGTCTATTTAACTGACGAGTGAAGATGTAAAATAAAATAACTTCCGCTGTGTGTAAGACCTTATGATTTTACTTCGAAAATAACACGGAGACCGTCCTGATTTAGAAAGGTGAATTTCATGCAAAATCAGTTCAGCGATTGGAGACACTTTCTCCACTCTGTCAGGTGTGTTTAATCTCAAACGCCCTACAATTCGGCTATTTAGTTATCTTTCGCTTCGGTCCACACTGTGGGTTGAACAGCTATTGCATCTTTATAAACAAAAACATTTTGGGATCTTTAAATCAAATTTGCGAGCATGAAGTAAACACCAATCCTATTGTATTTAACCAATCGTCGAACAACTTAGCAAAACTATCGCCAGTCGCAACGCACTGACGCGTTTCGACCTTCATTGATCATCATCAGAGTTCGACGGCGAACTGCCTAGCGAGGATCAAACTTAAATGCATATATATGGAAAGCAAATTTAGATATGCGACTCTCACCTCTAGTAGTCTTCCATAAATTGTACTCGAAATGGAAATGTCGCTGCACAATTTCAATATAGTCACGAGCATTAAGTGATTGCAGCTTCACTGAATATATATATATATATATATATATATATATATATATATATATATATATATATATATATAGACAATAAAATAAGCAATATTGATTGCGTGGATTGTGGTAGTAGCAATTCTTTAAATCAAGTTTGTTTGAGGGTTTCATTGCTGGAAGCTGAACTTTTATTGGCACTTTTATCAGGTGTATAAATGTTTGTCAGGTGCATTTTGATATCTGACAGGCTGCTGCTTTTTTTAATTTTTCAGATAAATATTTAAGATGTTTTGCCCCATATAAAGGGCATAATTACATGTTTAATGGGTATGGCTTTATTGTTTTTAACGTTAAATATCCTTATGGTTGCTACAGCAATCTTTTGAGAATACCCTATTTTTAATAAATTTCTTTGGAGCTCTGCCAGTTTTTAAATCTTCAGAATATATATTTTCTTTATTCTGTAGGGTAAATTTCTTACAAAATTTTGTTGTTTTGGACCACGCTTTTCAGTGCGTGTACTGTCCATTACCTGTCAGATTATGAACAATTTTGATTTTTGAGAAGGTTATCTTCTAATCTCCCGGCAGTTTATGCCGTGGGACGTTGATATATGGCATTATTTGTCTGAATGAGAAGAAGTTGCTTGATGCAATTAGACTTTTTAGCATCGTTGTGTGGGAGAATTGTTTTTTTTAATTAGAAGATGAATATACTGTTACTAATTTCATAAGAGCACGCATGGTTTGTTCTTCGTTGAATTGCACATCCCGCCTTTCAAATCGCACGTCATAGCAAATACTCAGTAGTTTCCCTTTTGATTCTGCTTACCCAGGACGGTGTGAATTTCTGTTTATCATGAACAAAAGTGCTCGTTTGATTAATATATGCATTGGAGCTCATAGGACAAATTCCATTCAATTTACTTGTTTTCATTAAACTAATTTAGCGTATTTTGTCAGCTGTTTAAATATTTCACTATTCCTCTTTTTAAAATAATTCGATTGTATCTCGTTTATCAAAATCCTCATCCGCAATTATCAGTTGAGATATTATTAGAGGATAATGCTTATATTCTTTTGAAATTCATGGTGTACCATCCTCATGTAACCTCTCCAGTGGGGCTAAGGTTCTCAGATCTGTCTTCCATTTCGTATCAGTCGGAGATATACAACATGGTGGCCTAAGCCATAAGACATCTTCCTGCTCATTTACTAGTGACAATCTACATAGTTGAAAATTTTCGTCTATGGAAATGCGTTGAAGACTAAATTATGGTTAATAAATTAATTGTGTCATTTATAAGCAGCAGATAAACAGGACTATCGAATGATAGACACACGTGTGTATTGAAAACACTGATATGTGTTGCAATCCTCAAATATAGTTGACTTCTATGATAATTGGGTCAGGTTTCTATATCAAAGTAGCAAACTTGATTAAAAAGTAATTTTTATAACCGCTCTCGTAACCAATTTTCGTTTAAATTTATTTCATACTCTCTTGATGTTTACATTTTTCTATCTTGTTTTGCCTTTGAATTTATGTATAAGCAGATGTTAATTTGTTGATACTTGAGAAGAATATGAGAAAGTATGGGTTCTTGGATCTGATAAAATTTGTTTTTTTGTGCACAAAAAAGTGCCACTAAGAATTTTATTATTGCTCGAATTCCAACAAACATGTAAATCAAATTTTAATCAATGCAAGCAAATAATAAAAAAACGTAAACTGATGTTTGCTTTCTTTATGAACTACAATGAATATTTCTTAAGAAAATAGAAAATAAAATTAAAAAAAGTTAACATGTTCATTTTTCTGTTAAAGGAACGATGAGACCGTTGAACGTAGCTGATTGCATTGAAAATGGTTTTTTTCAATTGAACAAAATCATAGATATCTTAGTGACTCCACTCATGTTTGACAACAATTGATTTCAGAGTTCCACATGATTCTGCGTCTCCTATTTCAATAGAGTTGGTTAGACATTCGAGCAAATTCTCACTGAGTTCTGATGTGCTGTGATGTACCTCGGCCCACGCTTCGCCTGACATAATACAAAATAAACGATAAATGAAGTGCGAGACAGGCATTTGTGAATAAAAAAAGTTGGCTGTATATTAGGTGTTGATAACTGCTAAGATAAATTCTAATTACCAATTTAGATTGTAAGATGGAAATAAACGCCGGTATCTGAAGCAATTGTTTTCTGTAAATTTATCAAATTTACTGTTTGAACATTACCCGTTTTAATTGATGCTTTTTATTTTGATTGTAATATTTGATTGTATTTTGACAAAGGGAGGGTAAATTAATGAAAGTTTACACTTACGTTGACCAGGTTATTTTTCCAGGATACCTTAGAATTAAAGTAACAAAATGAGTTAGCTATCTAAGAAATGCAATTAGTTGACGAATCGCAGCCCGGTTTTTCGTATTAGACATTGCACTGTGCCATATTTCGTGACCATATATGGTCTGTTATTATCGGTTAATCCAGCTCCTACTGGAAGCAAGATTGTCATAGTCACATAAGGTTCAGTTTTTGTTCATGCCCACTTTTGGATATCCTTAGAGTCTATGCAATGAAAAAAATTGAATGCGGGAGTGGTAGTAACATATCTTCAAATAAAGTTGGCGAGCTGGAAGTACACACAAATCCCATTGTATTTAACCAGTTGTCGAACAACATAACAAAACTATAGCCAGTCCAACGCACTGACGTGCTTCGACCTTCCATGATCATCATCAGAATACGACTGCAAACTGACTAACGAGGGTCAAACCACAATGCATTTAAGCGTAAAGCAAGATTAGATATGCGGCTCTCACCTCTAACAGTCTCGCATACATTGAACTTGACTGGAAATTTCGCTCCACAATTTCTATGCAGCCACGAATATTAGCTGTTTGCATCTTTCGCCACGTCTGCATATATCGGAAATACAATTAATTCACAATGACGTATTCCTTGTTATAAAAAACAAATTACATAATTGCCTATAAACTAGATCGCACCAAACAATGATATTTAGGCATAACATGGTTCATTAAATGACATTATGATTACATGGAAACTGTTATAATAAATATCGATCGCATCCAGAGTGTAAACTTTGGCTCAAATAGCAGGTTTACAAATGATTATATTTTTAATTTCATGCATGCATTTACTACCATTGGCAGTGAAGGCTGATAAAAGCTGCTGCTCGCCTGATTTTAGGTCGCTCTGAGAGTTTAAATTGAGAATTTGGCAACCTCATTGCAGTTAAGTCCGCACATATATTGGCGACCCCGCATTGCGGAATAGGTGGTGGATTTCGGGGGAAGAGTAGACTCCAAATGGTATAGTTAAGATTTGTCGAAAACACAGATAAGCAGCAACATATTTGTAGATAGTAGACAATGGTGATATAACAAATTATCCATTAAAAATATTGATTGTTTGATGGTGATATCCATTTTATCTCAATGCCCAATATTATTTTACTTGATTTTTTGTTTGACGTATTGAAATGGAATGAATGGTAAAAGTATCTGCTGAAGGTAACTGGCAGAAAAATGAGCAAGTAGATACCGGATCATTTAATTAATACGTTTCTCACAGAAGGAATAAAAATAGTTTTACTAGCTGGGCACATTTTTTACATATATAGAATGCACAACAAGGCAGATTTTGATGTGACTGATGGTAGTTTTGCCAGGTTGCTCGAGGACTGTTTAAACACAATGGGATTGATGCGTACTTCGAAGCATTCTAATTCGATAGAAGGTTAATCATAAAATGTTGTGCATTAACAAAATAATGAATGTTCACTGGAAGCATACGACTCCACAGACTTCAAATACGCGGAAAAGCTCACGAACTCTTTATGACGTAATCTCGTTGTTGAAATTACGTTGAGGAACTTTGAAATTGCAGGACTTTTGCTTATACAATGGAATTTTTGTGTAAATAATTATGCTTCGCGAATTAAATTTTTTTCTTCAATTTAATCACTCTCGGTACATTAATAATGTGGAAAATACATTAGCTTTTCTCCATTAAGAGGCAAATTGCCAAGAATTTGTTTGACTGTTGAAATTTTAGGAAAATGTTTTTTCGTAGCTACTTGCCGATCAAGCTACATTAGCCTCTTAATGACCATTTATAATGTATTCTCTCACATTTTAATGCCATTTTGCTGTTAATAGCTAACTAGTTTTCGAGGTCAACAATGTTTTTGCACGTTACTTCAATAGAAGGTGATAAAGGTAAGCTGAATTGGCCCAATGCACAAGGAAGTGAAGAAAAGTAGTTAACTGCGTGTGAATTAGCACACTGCCTAATACAAACAAAAGAGTTTTCGCGGATAAACAACAATGAGGCCACTTAAAAGCAACAACGGTGAAATCTTTAACAAATTTAGCTACTCGAATGTTAAAAATACGAAGAGCATCAATTTAGTACTATTTTATTAAAACTATTCACATGAACAAGTTTTAAGTGTTTTTTCTGCTGCTAGTTATTACTTCAGCCTATGCAAGCAACAGGCATTTGAGGTGAATAAGTACACGAATCTTTAATAGGACTCTAGCCAGGAAAAGTTCGCATTCTTTAACAAGCTTCGTTGTATAGCTTCCATTTTTTGGGACACTAATTTAAAAATTAAACAATGTGTGTTTTAAAGAAAAATGACAAGATTTACAGGACAAACATTAGTAAATCTTCATTCAATCAGCTAGGCAACTGAACTAATACACAACGATTTAGCCAGGCGGTTGTATTAAACTGAAGATTTATGCCAGTAAACAAGTAATAATTGCATGGATTTTATTGAAAGTAATTTACTTAATAGGTATAAACACCAATCCAATTTTATATGCACGTATCACGATATACTGAGCATTGTATAACGTAGCAAATTCAATTGATTCAGTAGGCCTGTAGTGTCCGCATTGGTAACAAGTTAAATTCTAGTTCAAAGAATTTTTTTCATATGTTCCAACTCAAGGAAAGGATAAAAAATAGTGGGTAAATTTATAAATGAATATAATGTGTAATATGCAGCAGGTAGTTGCACTGGATAGAGTCATAGACTCAAAAGCAGGCATGCCCGAATTCGAGATATGTCCGCGGCCAATTCTGGACAGTGTGTAAAGAGTTACAAATAAGGACAAAACCGGTCTATTGGAGGAATTTCAATTTCTACATTATAGACTGCTTAGGTTATAATGGAAAATGCATGTATACAATGGCCTGTTATTTATATCAATGTCGCAATCTTGATTTAAATGAAAGAATAATTATTCGTTTTAGGAATTACGGTAGTTAATATTTTACAAATTAGTATATATACTCAATGGCAAGTACCTTTCAAAGTGTTGATTAAGTTATATTTTGTCCCGGTTTGTGTTGTTTTAACACTTTACTATTGTTCTTGTGTATACGTAATGTTTACTTTAGAGAAAATAACATTAACCACGTTATTTTATTTTTTCATCAATTAAATTCAACCTCGAAAGTTAGTTTTAAACTGCCAATTAATTTCTTAAATGAAATATTTTTAGAAATACATACGATTTAAAATAATATTTATGTAATTATTAGTTTAATGACAAACTTAAATTAATTTGAGTTCGTCTCGATACAATGATTAGGATATGTTGAATTTTTGTATATTTCCTAAGAGTTTTAATAAAGAAATACAATTTTTTATTCCATTGAAACACACGTATGTAATCTATCAAAAGTTTACTTTGAATGAATATTCAATTTTTTTGTAAATACTTGACGGTACAAATATGTTTCTTCTTCTGGTCATCCAACCGAAGCAGACGTGCCCAGGTTCGAGCCCTGTCGGCGGAAAATTCTGGCCAGTACTTGATGAGATACCAATATGTCCGAAACCGGTCTACTGGATGAATTGTCTTTTCTTCACTATAAAATTCTTAGTTTACACTGACATATGTAAGTAATTAATGGGTCATGTGCTTATATCAAGATTAAACCTTGATTATGATAATTGTTATCACCGCCCGCGCAACTAATGTTCGCTTAATTATTTAGTCAGGTAAAACTCATGCCACATTATTTGGGCGAAGAACTGCATATCTAGATTTAAAAAAGAAGAAATAAAATTCTGAGAATGCTGTAAATCAATATTTTGTTTGACACTAATTTTGTCAACATAGTGTACATATGTTTAAAGGTTTTCTAACAGGAGCAAGAAATGTAAATTCAAACATTTTTTCGCAGATTTTCAGAATAAAAAATGATTTTTTCGGCATCAATTGCAAAAGCGAGAAATGAAAAATAAAACCTTTCTTCAACGGTTTATTAACCGGTTCACATGAAATTTGGTATGTTCGCTTCGGACAAAGACGAAAGGCAAAAATCACAGATTCGCAGGTTTGTAGTTATGCCTATTCGCATTTACCCTGTGACATTCATTTATCAAAACACACCGATGGGGAAATTTTAATTTCATTCTTCGAAATTACCAAATATTTTAGCAAAAAATGTGGCAGAATTTTGATTGAATTTATTGCTTTATTAAGCCAAGCGTTGTAGCAGATGGAGAATACAATTAACCTGATTATTAGATTTTGTCCTATCTGTCGTCAATCTGTTCCAACGGTGAATTGAAATATTTCATACGCATTTATTACTAGATTTCGTTGGTTTTAACAAAGCAAGCAATACGGAATGATTGTGCATATGCAGCCGTGAAAGTGTCGAAATGAAATTCCAACCGAAAATTAGTAGAGCCATTAAAAATTACGTTACTCAGAAACAGGGTTACTGACACATGTGAGCAGGTATTGCCCACCTACCTTTGATAATTGATTCCGTCATGCACGCAAACACGTTAATGAGGAAATATTTGGGCATATACTCAGATTCGATATTGTTTTTCATTTAATAATTTGCAAAAAATACATAAACGGTAATTAACGACACGAAGGTAAGTAGACGTAGTGCGAGCATGTCAATGTCTTATTTAAAAAAAAATTCTTGTCGTTGTGATATTCACGACAAATGTTAATGCTCTGTAGATACAATCTGTCGAAAACCGTTAAAATTTATTCGTTTCAGCGTGATTTTATCTGGGAAAACGTAGAAAGATTACCAAAATTGAGAGGTTCTTGTATATCCTCGTGGAAGATGTAGTAAAATAAAATTGGCTGCATCAGAATATCGAGCAATTATAAGGTAGAAACAGTCGTAAAAGAATTGGCGATTTGGTGTTGAAGGGCGTTGGCGACATTAAGGTACTAGAGCAACGTGAAAAACGCCCAATTAAATCGCCATATTTAGTCAAAATACAAATAAATGATTTATATTTCGTTTTTCCTTCAATTCCACGCGAGTCTCAATAACATAAGCTTAAAAGCGCGCTTTTACCTGGGACCCCGTAAACACCATTACAATTACTGCTGACGGCATCAGCTGCCCGTTGAAATGGGGATAGAACATGACGCGTTTGCGCGCCAGACTGTTTGCAGGCTGACTTGGATGTTTTACGTAGCGCTCTTATCATTACCTGTTACCAACCACATTTTATAGACAAGCATAAACCTAGTGTTATAATAAACTCTGCTGTGAATTTCGTCCCTGTTGATAAGAATCCTGTGTATATAATCATTTACAATATACAGGTGAAGAGGCAATGCAACTCAAAAGAGATAGATCGCGCTACGCTTTCGCTTTTACATATTTTCTTATGGCCTAATTATGATAACATCCACCACAAATCTGACTAGAGTGGAAGATAAGATACAATGCAGCTCACATCTAAAGCTTTTTATTTTTGAAATTGGTCCTGTGGAAATTCACATTGAGGTGGATGCAGTAAAGATTGAATTCACGCTTTTCGGACCACATACCAATCTGGTTGGTGCAAAACAGGATTGGTGTTGTACGTAAGTCTATAAATAAACATGTTATCTCCTGGAAACACTTTTCTACAGATGGAGTCGATGTGGCATTTATTTCGAAATAAATTTCCAACCAACTACGCGCAGACACCAAACGTTGCGTAAACAAAATGACTGAACGGTTGGGGAAAAGAGTTATTTTATCAAGCTGGTGATCTCGAAATATAAGCCAAGACATTTATATAAACATTGGGAGATAGACGCTAAGCATTGTTTAAGGTAATAAAGGCAACTAATCCAGTAGACCGGTTTCGCAGTTAGTGGAATGTATCTAGATACTGTCCAAAAATTTGCCACTAACGGGACTCCAGATACGCACTGCGTGAGGAGTTCCCGAAAGTTCAAAACCGGTCCACTGGATGAGTTGGCGTTTCCGCCTTATGCGATGCTTACCTTATGCGGTACACTTTATATGCAATTGCAGTTGTGTTTACATCAATCTCGCAACTTCGATTGAAATGATTACTACCCACGCAGTCTACGACTGTTCGATTGATTAGAGGGAAGTGTGACTAAACTAATAAAAAGTTATATTAATGCGTCATTCCGAAAAAGAAATCTAGTTGAAAACTTGTTGCGCTAAAACCTCTCGCAAACGATTCTTTGCAAATATTCTAACGGGACGGATTTATAATGTCTTAATCGGTTTTTGCTATAATAAATAATATCGGCAGTACCCTTGCCAAGTGCAAAAAGAAGGAGAACCGCTTTTTCGAATTTTCTTCTCAAGTATTTACAAATGAACGTGTATTTATGCATAAATTGAAAAGCAAAGCAAAATAGGAAAATGTAAACCTGGAGAGAGTGTGAAATGTGGGACCAACCAATCAAATGCGTGCGTCAACTCCAGTTCAAACTCAATGTATGGACATGTTTATTCTGCTTGAACAAGTCCGGCTGCAGTTTGTTTATCCATAAAGCTTCGTGTGTGGCTAGCTCCCTTGCGTCCTTACATTTCTTGATTATTTTAATTATTTTACAGCCTTCGCGATTTGCCTACCCGCTATTCAATAAGGGAATCGACGATTGTTGTGATTGAGGTAGAAATGTGTACAAATGAGCTAGAATCTGTTTGGGCCTCTAACACTATTCCGTCGACGAAGTTGTCTAAATCCCACCCAACCAGACTTTCTTGTTATTTTCACATTCGTTCGATTGCCAATCCAGTTCTCTTCGTCAAGATGCGCACGCGGTGTATTCGTAGAACATCAAATTCAATAACACAATTTGATGCGGTGACTAAATAACGAGTCTTTTTCAGTGTATTAATTTTAAAAAAATTTCTATTAATTGATATTAACGTCTAATAGTGTAAGCTGTTGCATCTAGCTTGAAATGATACCCTCTTCTTTTGTAGAAAGCACAGTCTTTAAATGAATATCAGTTTGCGAAACATATTTTATGACAAAATGAGTTCTAATTCTGTGTAGCACATTGCTTATTCTGATTAACTATGCGTTATGTGTGCCAAAGTCAGCAGGATGCCGATGGTTCACTCCGATTGATGCACGCGCAACCGGCTCGCTGGTGACGTATTAGTGGTTACGAGCATTTGTTAGCGTCGGGTTAGTAGGCAGCACATTGGTCGGCAGCCAGTTCGTGAGGGCCGCATTAGTGAGCGCCGCATTAGTGATTGCAGTATTAGTGAACGTCACATTAATGGGCACTGCATTTGTGAGAGCCGCATTAGTGGGCGCCGCATTTGTTAGCGTAGGGTTAGTGGACAGCGCATTGGTCGGCACCCAGTTTGTGAGGACCGCATCAGTGGGTGCCGCTGTAGTGGGCGCCGCTGTAGTGGGCGCCGCATTTGTGGGCTCCATATTAGTGAGCGCCGCATTAATGGGCACGGCATTTGTGAGAGCCGCATTAGTGGGCGCCGCATTTGTTAGGTCCGGTTGGTGGAGAGCGCATTGGTGGGCACCCAGTTTGTGAGGAACGCATCAGTGGGCGCCGCTGTAGTGAGCGTCATATTATTGGGCAACGCATTTGTGGGTACTGCACTTGTGAGAGCCGCATTAGTGGGCACTGCATAGTTTGGCGCCGCATTTGTGGGCGCTGCATTAGTGGGCTCCGCATTAGTGGGCGCCACATTGGTGGGCACCGCATTAAGGGGGAACTGCATTTGTGAGAGCCGCATTAGTGGGCGCCGCATTTGTTAGGTCGGGTTAGTGGACAGCGCATTGGTCGGCACTTAGTTTGTGAGAGCCACATCAGTAGGCGCCGCTCTAGTTGGCGCCGCATTTGTGGGCTCCATATTAGTGAGCGCCGCGTTACTGAACGCCGCATTGGTGGTAAATGCATTTATGAGAGCCGCATTAGTGGGCGCCGCATTTGTTGGGTCCGGTTAGTGGACAGTGCATTGGTGGGCACCCAGTTTGTGAGGACCGCATCAGTGGGCGCCGCTGTAGTTAGCGTCATATTATTGGGCACCGCATTTGTGGGTATTGCACTTGTGAGAGCCGCATTAGTGGGCACTGCATATTTTGGCGCCGCATATTTCGGCGCCGCATTTGTGGGCGCTGCATTAGTGGGCTCCGCATTAGTGGGCGCCGCATTGGTGGGCACCGCATTAGTGGGCACAGCATTTGTGAGAGCCGCATTAGTAGGCGCCGCATTTGTTAGGTCGGGTTATTGGACAGCGCATTGGTCGGCACCCAGTTTGTGAATACAGCATCAGTGGGCGCCGCTGTAGTGAGCGTCATATTATTGGGCACCGCATTTGTGGGTACTGCAATTGTGAGAGCCGCATTAGTGGGCACTGCATATTTTGGCGCCGCATATTTCGGCGCCGCATTTATGGGCGCTGCATTAGTGGACTCCGCATTAGTGGGCGCCGCATTGGTGGGCACCGCATTAGTGGGCACTGCATTTGTGAGAGCCGCATTAGTGGGCGCCACATTTGTTTGGTCGGGTTAGTGGACAACGCATTGGTCGGCACTTAGTTTGCGAGAGCCGCATCAGAAGGCGCCGCTGTAGTGGGCGCCGCATTTGTGGGCTCCATATTATTGAGCGCCGCGTTAGTGAACGCCGCATTGTTGGGAACTGCATTTGTGAGTGCCGCATTTGTTAGGTCGGGTTAGTGGACAGCGCATTGGTCGGCACGCAGTTTGTGAGGACCGCATCAGTGGGCGCCGCATTATTGAGCGCGGCATTAGTGAGCGTCATATTATTGGGCGCCAGATAAGTGAGCGCCGCATTTTTTGGCACTGCATTAGTGAGCGCGGCATTAGTGAGCGTCACATTATTGGGCGCCAGATTAGTGAGCGCCGCATTTTTTGGCGCCGCATTAGTGAGCGCGGCATTAGTGAGCGTCACATTATTGGGCGCTAGATTAGTGAGCGCCGTATTTTTTGGCGCCTCATTTGTGGGCGTCGCATTAGTGGGCGCCGCATAAGTGGGCACCGCATTAGTGGGCACTGTATTTGTGAGAGCCGCACTAGTGAGCAGTGCATTTTTTGGCGCCGCATATTTGGGAGCTGCATTAGTGGGATACGCATTACTAGACACCGCATTTGTGAGAGCCGCATTAGTGAGCGTCACATTATTGGCAGCCAGATTAGTGAGCGCCGCGTTTTTTGGCGCCGCATGTTTGGGCGCCGCATTAGTGGGAGCCGCATTTTTGGCGCCACATATGTGGGCGCCGTGTAATTCGGCGCCGCATTTGTGGTCGCTGTATTATTGGGCGCCGCAACTTCGCAACAGACGACGTACACGTTTACTTTAGGAATGCATGACCGTTGGACAGTGCAAACTCCATTATGTTTCTGCATTAATTAGAACCAACAATCAAATACTAATAAGGCCTGGGGAAGAGCAGCTGCAAAGCCGACTCACTTCGTAAATTATGTGACTTAGCTGTAAACAGTTGTAACGCAATAATTCTTTGAATAAGACTAGATGTCATAAAAACTAAAAATTAAAATTTTTTTGAAAATCTGCTGCATAAACACAGCCCTAAATTGCGCCCTCGTTCGAATTGTGCATTCCTATTTTAGCTGTATTCATGATACCAATCAATGCAACAAGGCAGAAATAGAAATTCTTGGTTGCTGAGAATAAGCATCAGTGCAAGTATATATATATATCGTGTGTTAGGTACCTTGTAAAAAACAAAAGCAGATAGATTCAGAAGGACATATCAATGCTAGACTGAACAAAATGTATATTGTCGAGTTCACACAACGCAGTAAACACAATTCGAGGCTGCATTGTCAAATGCGTTTACGCATTAAAGCAGAATTTAATTCAACTTCATATGGTCAATCTCATTGCGACTTCAGAGCTAACTCATTCAAATTTAATTAACAGGGCAGTAGCCAAAACAATTCTACTCCAGCATCGTCTCATTTTCTGACCCCATCGACATCGGTTATCATACTATCGTGCTATTCATGACACAATTCAAACAGCAATGATGTATTATATTTGCAGATGCGCATAATTTATTTTAATATAATTTTGGCTGTCACACTCGCATAATTCAAAGCATATTAATTAAATATAACGTTGAATTCTGACTCTCATCGAATAAAAAAGATATTAATTTAAAACACTTTTCTATGATCTGAGGCACATCATTTAAATTTTCACAAATATAATATAATTTTGGCTGCTCACACCAAAATAATTTACGGAAATTATATTTTGTTTAAATTCGGCTGCTCAAAAATTTATAAATAAAACGGTATTAATTATATGTAACGTTGGATTTTCACATTACCAAAATTCCAAAGATAATAATCTAGAATACTATTCGTTGTTCTGAAGAACATCATTTAAATTTACACAAATCTAATATAATTTCGGCTGCTCACGCCCAAATAATTCAGGGAATTTTTATTTAGTTTAATTTTAGCTGCTCAGATTCATTTTATTTGCACATTTAGTAGGAATGGTATTACGAATGATTTTTTAATTGACATTCGCTTATTCACCGAGGCCATTATTTTCTTGCTTAACACGTTATCCATAATTTTATTTAAATGTCAATTTTCATTGTTCTATTATCTCATCGGCGATTAGTTGTCCTACAACCAAACTTACGTTTCTTACATGCTATAAAAGAAAATTAGAAAAAATAGATGTTTTAGGCCATTTCTTCTTCAGTTACCCGGCGTCCTATTTATCCGTTGTCAAAAATTACAAATTTTGAGATTTCAAGAAACACAAAATTATAGTTGAACCTTTAAGCATTCATTATAATCAAGGTTATGGTTTTGATATAATCACCTGACCCATTAATTACTTACATATTTCAGTATTTTTATCACCACCCGAGCAACCAATTTTCGTTTAATTATATAAATGCTCATTTGAATACCACTTCCCCATGTAGTGTGGTGTCTGTTCAGTAATGACAGATTGGGGATTGTTAGTTGGAACTTTTGGTCTAAATCGAAGCCATATGAGCTCCACCTAAAGGAAAAATAGACTAACCGAGAAACATTAGTTAGTATATAACTGAAAATTGTGTGTGGTGTAGGGTGCGGCAGGGTGGCTCAGTGGTAAGAGCACCAGATTCCGAAGCAGACGTACCCCAGGGTTCGAGTCCCGTCCGTGGTGCAAATTCTTGCTAGTACATAATGAGTTCCCAATAAGGACGAAACCGGTCTACTGGATGAATTGACTTTTCTACACAATACATTTCTTCACTTATACCGACATACGTAAGTAATTAATGGGTCAGGTGCTTTTATCCAGATCGAAAACTTGATTGTAATCATTTTTATCACCGCCTGCGCAACCAATGTTCGTTTAACTTTTAAACATGTTTGCGAAACGCAACCAAACAGACAGGTTATTAAATATTGGAACGCAATATCTTTTACCTGCGTCCCCTTCAGTTTAGTCTCGATGCTCGAAAATTGGTCTGCTTGTATCAATCAGGTAGCAGTTTATATATCTACAGCGCTGTATAAATTTATAGTTCTCTAAGGGGTTTGGTTATCGTAATTATCTAAAGAGCACTCTTGGTAGCATGTTTTTGGGTGTGGTCTCGCTAAATTACAGACGTGTGTTCAAAATTTGATTTTTCAGCAACGCTTAAATTAAAATGCTTTATTGCTCTAGTAATTAGCCAGCCAGTAGATCGGTCTTCGGAAGCAGATCGAGAACTAAACAGCTGCATATTGATAAACGATATTAAAAGACAATGCTAACGAATGTTTTATTGCCGATAACGACAAAGATGTTAATTTTAATTAATAAACATAATTTAGCTGCATTACATGTATCTGATAAATCTCCTTCTGTATTCTCCTTCTTTGTGCAAGACAAGACGACCCCTTAAACAGAATGTGTAATTTGATTGCCTTTTACCTGGTCCCACAAACATCCTTCTATTGATTTACCATTTTTTAACCATTCAATCAATTTGCATTTGAATCGGGGAATTCATTTGATGCTATTTCCAGCATAATGTATTGTTTGGAAGAAAACTATCTGCAGGCAAATGCATTCTGAACGTTTTATTTACTTGAAATAAAAAACATGCCTCATATTTAAAACGTTTGTCTAACTTATTTTACTGTCTGTCAGAGTTTAGCTTGCCTGTCGCTATTTCATTCCGTATGCCTTCATGTCTACCAGCTAACTCTGCTTGTGGAAAATAAAATGGGAACTTTTTTCATGCGGCAGACCTATATTAGCAAAACGTCCTCATTTTACACGGGTATGCATTTGATTACATAACGCACAATGCCTTTTGCTCTCTCTCTCTCTCTCTCTCTCTCTTTGCATTTCAAAAATGGTACTATAGCATACGTTTAACTGTTAGTTAATGTTTCCTCACATTAGCGATAAACTTCACTTGACTTGCATTTTATTGTACATCAATACAAACTATCAGCGAAAAGAGGCACTGGAAAACTTCATAATTATATTTACTTAATTCGAGGAAGAAGATCAGTTAATATCTAAATCAAGGTCACGATATTGATATAAACACAATTTAAAATGTATAAATAAATTTGTCAGCACAAATCAAGCATTGTATAATGTAAAAAAGGCAATAATTTCCAGTAGACAGGTCTTGTCCATATTAGGAACTCATCGTGTACTGTCCAGAAATTGCCGAGAGCAGGGCTCGAACCTGGGCACGTATGCTTCGGAGATTGTAATTTAGTTGGAAATGTATGTCTACAGAGATTCAAAATAGGCTTCACACGTAGGAAAGCCTAAAAATAAAGACATATATGCATCATAATATATGCATTTGTCAGGATAAACTAAGCATTGAATAATGTAATTCCAGGCAATTCATCCAGTAGACTGGATACCCCCTTAGCGGGAATATTCCATGTGCTGTCCAGAATTTGCCCCGGAGTGTAAGCGAATTGTTCCGAATAACGACGCATCCGATCTACAAGATGAATAGTTTTTTCTACATTCTAAAATATTTAGTTTACGCGGACCAAATTATGTTTAGGTTAGGATTGGGTTTTATCTCATGTCCGCCACCTTAATGTGAATAACAGTTTATACGTTTTTTGTTGCCAATTTAGGTCGCATTTTGCTAACAATAAAAATATTTTTCATCCAGTGGATAAGGCTGAATATAAAATTTATCCACTATACTGATGTTTTATTTGTTCGTGCAACGACATCCGTGAACCAAATCATCAAGTCTCGGATTTGGACTTCGGAGAATTTTGTTAAATCTTGTCAGTTAACCACTTCGCCGAGGGGATCGCGCACTATGTGCAATTTCCTGTTATAATCCAACATTTTTTCTTTTTGGCAGTCTTTGTGTCAGGTTGAACCTCATGTAAACGTCTATTTAATTTATGTTCCCGCAATAGATCGGCATAATCTTTGAGGATTGCCATGTTATTAAATGAGAGCGTACAAATTAATATTTTCGCAATGTTTATATTTGTTTTCATTGGACACATGAAGCATCATAAAAACAATTAATCCTCGTTAAGTATCAAATAGAATATTGATTTAGAACAGGCTACATGGTGCAATTATTTGTTTTTAAATATTTGGACGAACGTTAGAATCCTAGTTCGATGTCAATGAAATATCATTTTCTTTAAATAACCGTCGTGATTTGGCGCAAAAATTTGTAGAAAGTACGCTATGCATTAGTCATTACTACAACCGATATCAAAGCTTGTAAGGCGATTAATGCTAACTGTTTTCCATCCAAACTTGGTGTAAGTGGGCAAAATCAGCATAAATTAACGAAAACGGTGTACAAATTCAAATGAACAGAAACACACTAATAGAGGACAGTCGGGTCTTGGCCAGACCTTACTTACGCAACAAAAACGAAGACCATTAACGGATGTCAACAACTAATGCAATAAAATCTCGTACGACTGGCTCGAATTAAAAAAATACAGCACAAACCCAGACTATCAATCACTCAGTTAAAAGAATAAAATCCCATAAACATGATTAATAATGGCATATGTTAGATTGAAACAGTACATAATTGATTAGCACTTTATGGAAATTAATATATCTGTTTATATATATATATATATATATATATATATACATATATATATATATACATATATAAATATATATATATATATATACATATATATATATATATATATATATATATATACATATACATATATAAATATATATATATATATATATATATATATATAACACAGCGAATCTCCTGTATAAATATAAGTTCGGCCGATTTTTAAAATTGGTTAATGCTAAATGATAATTAATTTTAAACAAAATGCAATTTTATTAAAACACTTTGATCTCCGTTAAACGCATTTTGATAAACGTCACGCGATTATGTGAAACTGTAAAAAATAAACAAGAAAAGCTCCCACACACAGACGTACAATATGGCGACAGAGGCCTCCTGATGCTAAGCTGTTACGTAAAATTAAATTTTGAAAGGTTAGGCTTCATGCCTTACCAGTACGGATTTGAGCACTTCCAGCATTTATGTTCACGAAAAATATCATCCAAGTAAGAGTCGTGCCAATAAACTAATTAAACTTAATTCTATCATGAAGTTCTGTCAGTGGGACCTCGGAATTATTCTTTAATGACTGCGAAATATCTGTCAATTCGAACACTGTAGCCTATGCACTAATGCTTTCCTAGAATAAAGAGAAAATATTTGCGCTACAGAATAAACTTAATTACATTGAGTTACCTCGTACCTGCATAAATTTGCTTCATACTTTTCTCGATGAAATGCCAAAATAATTTCCTTGGCCTGCATATTTTTGAACAATAATTTTGCAGCAATTTTGTTGCCTTACAGTCTGTTTACCATTCTCACTAATGTAATATTGAGAAGCCAACAGAGGATATGTTAAGCAGCCATTAATTTCTTCACGAATAAATTACACATGTGCAAGTTGTCAACCAGATTTTTTTAGACCCACCTAGCATACGGCTAATTACGAGAATGAAACAACATTGCAAAAAAATTGACTGAGTCAAATGGACTTGTGAAAACTCATCGTTAACTGCATAACATATTGTTGGAACCTCGCTAAGAGGCTCAAAATATGTTGCCAAAAAGCAGTTCACAAAGGCCACTTAATCGAAAAATTAGTAATTAAGCAAGTGTTGTTGATTGAAAATTTATAGCACAATTAAATTAAAGCGGGGGTATGTACACGGATTGGGCCTGAAACGAGGGTGACCTCTTTAGATCATTGTAGGCTTCGTTAGTTCGCAGTTCCTTGCTTCAATTTTATCTTCGTTTTGCTATACGGAAACATGCAAATAGATCTTGATGGACGCACCCGACCCATTATGTACATACGTTTGTCAGTATAAATTAAGCATTGTGTAGTGTTGAAAAGGCAATTCATACATTAGATCGGTTTCGGTTTTACAAACATCTCATCATGTACTGTCCAGAATTTGCCGCGGACAGAGCTTAATGAGTTTCAAATAAGGTGGAAAACGGTCTACTGTATGAATTGACCTTAAGTGTGGCAGAATGGCTCAGTGGCTGGAGCATCAAATTCCGAAACAGACGCGCCAAGGTTCGAGCACTGTCCACAAAATCACTATTGGTATCAGTACGTCATGAAACAACTCTACCAAAATTCTGAGTATATGTAAAAAAAAGGGTGAGGTGTTTATATTAAGATCACAGCCTTGATTAAAGTAATTGTTTTCATCTTCCGTGCAACCAATGTTCATTTAATTATATAAAGACAAATAGATCGTTTGTAGATACTGGGATAGAATTTTACTAAGAAACTTTATTGATGAGTATTAAGTGTTGCGCACCTAGTAACAAATTAATTCAAGTGGAACCGGAAAAATTGACTAAATTTGAACGACAGGTTTAGTCTCATGTGTATATTCGTGTCGTGCTTTCCAGCGATTCATCAGTAGATATGCTAAACTTCACCATTGTGTTTGTAACATCTACCTACTCGGCAAACGTAGTGTTGCCACCATGCAACGACCAGGCAACTTTAGTTTTTGTGCGCTTAACAAGCTCCTGTACATATTTTTTCCAAAAGTGAGTTGGCTTTGAACTAGCATTGCCAAAGACTTTATATGAAGTTTCCTCCACTAATGGAGGTTAATACATTCGTATTGGAGATTATACCATCCAATTATTCAACATTTCACACCCGAACATGTAGAAACTATAGCGCCTAATACCGTCTTCAACTGACAATTCGCTTATAACCAAGAAACGTTTGTGCACCTGAGATTACAGTTTTTTGATCATGCTCGATTAGATTTATACTTCTGGTGTTATTTCAACTAATTGGCCCCTAGATGTGAAACAAAATATAGAAAATTGAACATATACTAGTTCTCAGTCACAAAGAGTATCAAAATGCTCCTGGTAATTGGTAACATCTCTTTTCGGTTTTGACAATGAGATCAACACGATGAGTTTTATACACGCTTCTGATTTAATTTCATTTTTCGTGAAACTAGATGGATTCACGACAACAAAATGCACATAGCTGGGAAAGAGTACTCGCCAATTTATTTTTTTTAAATATTGTTTTTAATACATATTTCTTGCGCCGTTTATGTAAATTTTAACCAGACGCTATCTTAAGAGTTTTGCGTATTCCAGATTTGACTAGTTAAACGTAAGTAATTCGAAATTTTGCACAAGAATTTGAGAATTTACAAGCTAAAATTTTTTTGTGTGCCATTCGCGATTTTTTTCAAATGCTTTAAGAAAACAAAAAATTTCCATTGAATAAACTAGAAAAGAAAGTTTAGACTAATTAAATTCTCGTTAATAATGGAAAATATTAGACAAATCTATTGGATTTTGAATTTTATCGGATAAAAAAAACAATACCAATTAAATGTTGAGTTTTGATGTTCAGTGCTGTCCTTCTTCTTGTGGATTCGACCGCATTTTTCTTGAGTGGGACAATTGATAGCACTCGTAAGTCGGTAAAATCTTGAATACTTTACATTTTCAGGTGCAACGATTTTTGGCCTTGATTGATGGTTTCTCACTTGTCCCCTCCTTTTTTAAGCCTTCCATCAACTGCCTGTCTGAAAATGACGTTGGGTCAAAATTTTTCACTCTTCTTTTTTCGAATTTTCCGGACATCATTTCCAGTCCCACCTTCAAGGCTGACACCATACTCACAGAAAACAAACAACTTGTGTCAAATGTGGTATCCTCATTCAAGACAGGTCTATGTATATTCATTTTAATTCATTAAGTATGTTTTATTGCCTGTCCTAATATCCCATCTTCATACCTTTTCTCCTATTGTCAAATCCACGTCAACCACCGCACACACACAAGAACATATATATGCACATATGTGTACCATACTAAATTTACATTTGTAGAATAAATAAAAGCAAGTCTTATAGATTGATATACACGCCTATCCGTGATGTCTCTATATTTTATATTTGCTGTTCCGGACGCGTAGAAGAATCAACAAAATTTTTATTTAAATCATATTGCAGAAATCCTCAAATTCCCCGGTTTACCTAATCCTATCCTGTCTGCAATATGTTATAAAAAGTTACAGGCTAATAAAACTGATGAAAGAATATAATATTATTCTATCGTTTGGGCAAGACCGAATACGGAGTCTGAACTAATGAATCGTATCTCAACCAAATACACATTTATACTCATATCCTGTATAAAATTAATTTTCCATTTAAATATCTGTGTCCAAACCATATACATATCTATGTATATATTTTTTTAATTATAAAATAAATTAGCAATATTTTTTAATTTTTTATTTAAATTTTATTATTTACTTATTTATATTTATATATACTCACATCTTATATATATTATCCATTTATAATATACGTCCACACGCTATATCTTCTGCATATATAGCTAATCATATGAGCAACCGTGTGAGTTCTTCCCACATCTTTTATAAATATCTATATAACCATCATATATATATATACGTGTATATACTATATATATATAATATGAATATCATACAAGCAACACTGTGAGTCCCTCAACGGATAAATTATATCAGTCAAAACGCTTTTGATAATATTCATATATCTATTTTAATGTCTATCTATATACAAATATATCTATCCCTATATATATGTTTGTAGATATATGTATCTATAAGAAATTGAAATGGGTTCTTAGAACTTCAACTACCTACAATTCACCCTAAGTGTATAGTATATATACTATTTTTACTCACAATTTATATGCATATAAAATATCAAAACATATATATAAAAAAAATCTACACCAATTATATATATAATGCATATCTCAATCCACATAAGGATCCATGTGAGTCCATCTCAATTTATATATAAAATTATAAATATTCTCCTACATATATCTTGTTAATATCTAAATAAGCATTTAAGCAAACATGTGAGTTCTGTCTACATCTTATATGAATATTTAGAATCATTCATATATATATAATATGAATATCATACAAGCAACACTGTGAGTCCCTCAACGGATAAATTATATCAATCAAAACGCTTTTGATAATATTTTTATATATCTATTTTATTGTCTATCTATATACATATATATCTAGCCCTATATATATCGGGCAAAGAACAATGAAAAATCTTGATCCAACGTCATTTTCAGTCAATCAGCTGATGGAAGGCTAAAAAAAGAAGGGACAAGTGAGAACCCATCAATCGAAGCAAATAAGCAGACAACCTGAAAATGATCAAAATTCTATATTTTACCGAGCTAAGAGTGCTATCTATTTTCCCGCATGCTTTACTTATCACATATATATAAATCCATCATCCAAAAATGGAATCATTTTGGTTATGCCGACATCATAGAATTCACCTTTCAAATGATAATGTATTGATTTTGAGGCAACGTTTGAAGTGCTACTTGAACAGATAGCCAAATGGGAACCTCCAAACACTTAATGTAGACTTGCTTAAGGCTTCATTCTTTGATTAAGCCTTACGTTCTAAAATCGTTTAAATGTGCAAAATACCATGAATTGAAAATAAAACAATATTAAAATTCACTGAAAGAAGTTAGCAAAATTGGCGATATCAAAATGAGATCTACTGGCAGAAATAACGTTGTTGTTATAATAGATAAATAAGAATGTAAACAATTTATTTAGAGCATTTTGAACAATAATACACAATTCACGATTATGGGCATTAAATCAGATAAAAGATGTAAACTTGAACGTAATTGAGTTAATAAAGCCATATTTTTTATCTATATTGGTTTCATTAACAAGGCCGTTGAACAGAAGCTTAAAGCAGTCGGATTAACTACACAGACATACTACGGAATTCCAGAAAAATAAACGAGATTGTCCTAGGAGGTAAATATTATCATGAATTGGTTTAATGATAAGTTCATATACCGGAAGCTTCAAACAAGTTACTAGGTTAACACCACTACTGCTTGTATACATATTCCAATAGCAGAATCTACTGCCCAATTTTGTCAAATTCCTTGACACAATAAGCAGTGAGTATAGGGCGTAATACCGACTCCTACTGATGAATCGCAAGCAAGAGCGGAACGTATGTGTACATTAAATCATGCTGAATTTGGTTTATCCTTCTGGTCCTATTTGATCTTAATTGTTGCCAGGAGCGCATAAACTAATACACAATAGGCAATTGTTCATTTGCCAATTCCTTTCAGTTTGTGATCAAAATTAAAAATATAAATGCTAAAACAAAGATTATGGTGTATTTTTATTTTATGCCTTTGATTCAAAATGTTTCAATCGAGGTAACAGTTTAAATTATTGTTAAACTGGTAGATTAAAACATATAAACTTTTCTAGTTCCAAGTTTTACACCATTTAAACATATTTTGCTCTGCAAAAATATTTAAACTATCGTTTAATATAAGTATTCAGAGGTAAGTTGATGGTGGAGCAAAGGTGAACCTACTATCTCCTGTGTTTGCGCAGATTTATTGGGCAAACTTGAGAATACATGACAATACTTACAGCATTTGTATGATAATTTTATCCTCTTTAAAAAAAGTTATTAATGGCAAACATTTCTTAAAAGTTTCGATAAAGATCACAACCATAACAATTTCACGTCAGAACATGAAAGGTGCGACTGTTTACCGTTTTTGGATTTGCTAATAAAGAAAGAGTTTTGAAATAGTTAGAAGGCAAAATGTATTTTTGACAAATAACGCCTGCCTTGTATTTGCAATACAGCAGTTTTAAGCTATTTTAACACACATTATCAGCGGTTTGCGTCTGATTATTAAGAATCGGTACATTGGTTTGTGTCGAGCTTATAAGATGACTAACATATAAAAGAACGATCAAATGTCAAAGTGCTCAATTTGAAAATTGATGCAGTAATTTTTTCGAAGGAAAAAAAATTAACTAAATCCGATAAGAATCAGAAAAGAAAACATTTTTTTAAATATACCATTAAAAGTGGACATTGTTTCTAATAAAACCCAGAAGACGAATGAAGTAGCAATAAAACGCACATATTGTGAAATTAAAATACACTAATTAGCAAAGTTTAATCATTTTATTTTAGAAGCCATTAAAAATTAATAATTATCAACGTCATCCACAAAACTTAGTAACACATACGTGTTCTCAATCTGTATGTAAAATTATGCAAGCCAATCGACCAGACGTTCAATGAAGACAATAACAGAAAATTACATTATAAAGGCGCGTGGCAAATAAATTGATGAATACAACTCAGCAATTGTGCAACATATATTTGGAACCCAGCGCGTGTGTTCTTTAGATGTGGTCCTAAATTTAATTACAGAATGCAATAAACAAATAAGTTAAAAATATATTATGCATAAGACTAATCAAACGGCAACCTTCTTTTGGCAAACACAAAATATTAGTTTCGACTACTGAACCACAATTTCCGTTGATACACATCGATGTTTGATCGTTCAACTACATTACGAACTTACCGCGTTTGCATTTTTTATTCTATATATATATATATATATATATAAGAACAAAACAACGTACTCCATGGAATAGGATATATATGCATTGAGTGTTGTACGTGGAATAGGATGACCACGGTATTTCAATAAATTGATAGTTTCTAATTTCACCATTTTTAAAATGTAAGAACAAAACAACGTACTCCATGGAATAGGATATATATGCATTGAGTGTTATACGTGGAATAGGATAATACGGTATATATATATATATATATATATATATATATATATATACATATATATATACATGTTTGTGTTTATTCTGCCCATAAGGAAATATTTGGCAGTCACTATGGGATTTCAATTAACGACATTTCAATTCCGTTACATAAAAAATAATAACGGCAATGAAATATTCTGATTTTAACAAAGCTATAAAATCTGCTATTAATATTGTCGCAATGAAATGCAGAGATAAGGTTGTTACGGTATTTTTTAACTGGCGTTTGTATCGGTTTGACGTAGCTTTTGTCCCGACATTAATTTCACTTAGGTAAATTACCGAGTTGGTGTGTTTATTTATTATTACATTTTGAGACGAAACACACATTAATACACTTCTCTTTGTCCCGTATGCATCATTATTTAATAAAGACAATCTTAGAACATCATTTTAGTATAAATAAGAAGACGCTATATAAATATTTCAAATGATAAAAACTACTTATTTTGCCACTTATTTTACCGAAACACACGATTTTAGAGGCAGATTTAGAAAGGCTTTTAGCGAATTTATGTTGAACGCGATATAGTATAGCATCAAACTGAAGACAAAATGACCAAACAGCATAAACTGTAGTATAACGGAAAATTGTATCAAAAGCGCAGCGTGTGTACTGCAGTAGATGAATGGGTGGACCAAATCGAATGCGGGTTCGTTCGAGCACCAGCCGTGCCAATTCTTAAACGTAATAGTTGAGCGTCTAAAATGGCTGAGACTGTTACACTATAAATTAAATTTCCTGTCTGATGCAATGCTTTTCCTACTGAAAACTTAAATTTTATAAATTCATGCCATTATAACTTCCAAGGCAATCTGGTTTCGGTTTAATAATGACAGATGGGAAATTACGTTTGAACGTTTGGTCGTAAGTGATCCAGTATAGATTCCGACTAAAGATAGACTAATAAAATAGCATAATGTGATGTACACGACTTGTGTTGACCACTGGAAGACTTGCAATAACATAGTTAATAAACCCTGAATCGAGCACCGTTTGTGGCAGTTCTCGCGAGGACATCATTAGTGACTATTAACCACTTAACCGGTCTATATTCTTAATTTCATTTGCCATTTTTTCAGTGGCAAGTATATACTGGCTGAGAAAATATAATAAATTCTTACTAGAATAATAATAATTCATTATTACTTATTTTACTTGAATGACAGCTGTTAAGTAAAGACAGATCGGCGATTAGCATTTTTAGGTTTGTATTAAAAGCGATATCGTATAGCATCTGCCTAAGAACGATAACAAAATGAGCTTGAATATAACAGCTTGCATTTCAAAACAGATTATTTGCAAATAATATAAAAATAAAACCTTGTTCAATGACCGTTCATAGCAATTATGGCAAATATATCATCGTTTCCATTTTATCTAACGTCCACTTTTTATTGAGAGAACAATTAAATAATGTCCTTCCGCACAGCAATAGTTCACTTTTGTTATAATAATGTTAGATTATGAATAGCTAAAAGCAAATTTACGTCGGAAGCTTTAACGTAGAGGATATACTCAAACGAAAGGCGGGAAAAGCGACATAAAATGGATTATAGAATAAACGTGCAAAAATTACACGGCTTTTGTGGCACAACGGTCGAAAAGAAATGTACCGTATTTGAGATCTGTTTCGAGCACCGATCGCTTAAATTCTGGCATGTACTTCATGTGTGTCTATTTTTGGCGAGATCTTTAATACAATAAAATCCAGCCATTTTGTCTAGATTCAATAACACTTCCACAGGTGCCAAGGTTAAAATTCAATTAAGAACGATTCAAGATGGATTGTATTAATAGTTTGTCGAAATCAATAAAGATATAGATTTATTTGAAGACCAGATGCCGATCTGTCATTATAAAAAATTCACAACGTCATGTTTTGAAATTATATTGATTTAAATTATGATGGATGAACACTGTCAGTATAAACAAAACATTGCCAGTGGTAGCAAAGGCATGCATCTAGTAGGTGGGTTTCGTTCAAATTGGAAAAACTTGAAGTACTGTCTTACATTTGCTGAGGATGGGACTCGAAAATAGACACATTTCTCCAAAGTGCGAGACTTGATACATTGCACATGTAATTCAAGTTCCTATAGAAAATGATGGTTCTGGTTAACCTGTCCGTCAGGTGGAGCTTCCTATTATTCACCTATGACTTTAAATTCTAAATTGCCGCCCCTGATCTTTTATTACACATCAAATTCAATTCCACTTGTGGAAGTTATATTGATTTCAATTCTTATTATACATTTTATGCATTACAAACTAAACATTGCATCACATAACGATTTTTTTTAAAAAAGATTAGTTTCGTATTTTTTGCGAACATTTTATGTTCTCGTCAGAATTTCTTGTGTGCATGAGTCGAACCAAGGCATATTTGCTTCAGAGTCAGGAACTCAATCCAATTCTACACCCATTTCGCGTACTTCATTTAATTTGAAGTCATAAACATAATTATGATTATGGTTTACCTTTATTTCAGGTGGAACTAATTTGTAATCTTTTTAGATTATAAGTTCTAAATAGGCATCCTCGATTTTTCATTATACAACAGATAAAATGTCACATGGAGAAACTGTATCGATTTAAATTATAAACACAGGATGTTTAATATATTTTTTTCTGCCGGTATAAACTAAGCAGTACACTCGGTAGCCGAGTTTATACATTTAATGAGCCGATTTTGTCATTTTTGTTAACTTTAAGTTCTGTAAAAAATTTCCTTGAGAGGGGCTAGATCACACGTAACTTATTGTCTGTCCAATCTTGAAAAATCAGTGGTAGCTTATCGGAACTTTATACCAGACGAATAACACACAGGCTCAATCCGAAAGGAAAGCTAATTTTGAAGGTAGGTGATAATTGTTTGTAGTGTGTGGGTGAGTGGCGTTATAAATACTCACATTCCGTAAAAAATGCATTCGGTTGGTGTCCTGTTCACGGATAGTACCGGACTTTATTTACAGATTTTCTCTATAAGAACGAAACCGTTCTACTGGATGATTTGCCTTTGCTACCTAAAGCAACATTAATTTTATATCGAAAAAATATGTATAACTGAAATCCCTGCTTTATATATATATATATATATATATATATATATAAAGTTTCAATTTTTAAATATGTACTTGCTCAAAATATTAATTAAATCAAGGTTTCGATCTTCATATTAAGAACTTTACATACCTTTGTCAGTATAAACTAAGTATTTCATGTAGAAGTATGTAATGTATTATAATGTCGAAAATGCCTTTTCTACATCTTACAATTATACTATAAGAGGACAGGTGTTTTTATTAAGATCTCAACCCTGATTTAAATATCTTTTCTAGTCTCCCACACGACCAATTTTTAGTTAATTGCTAAAAATAAGTCATTGATAAAGAGGCATAAATGATTGATTGCATATAATATCTAAAGACGATGTATAGTATGTTCACCACAGTACTTTAACATCTATAATCTACACTACACATTTATATTATTATTCTCATATGGAGGGATCTGATTAGGTACAAAAATTTAAATCTGTTTATATTTTCAGAACATTATAAAAAATGGAAGATTAGAAAAAATAGGAAGTTTGAAGTATGTAAACATCCTACCAATCAAGCAGGGCAAACTTAATGAGACAATATGCTTTGCTAGTAACAAATTAGTTAAATTATGACCAGAAGGATAAACCAAAGACAGCATGAACGGAAAGTATAATCTCATGCACATTAGTTTTGTGTTTGATGGCGAAAGATATCGACCGGGCCTAGAGTGTATGGACATACCTGAGTAACAGGTTTTGAGAACTAGTTGTAACTCTCAATTTTGGTCAGCTGCTTAGCATATATTAAATTCCATTTTGTTGGTACCAGGTAACCCTCGGTAACCATAATTTTAATACTATGCTCCTTTTTTTGCACTATAATATTGGTATCGTGTACTGACAAAGTAGCCATAGTGTTGGTTCCTGTGATTCTGTTATATAGTATATATATATATATATATATATATATATATATATACATATATATGTTACATAACAATTTAGCTTAGAAGTCGCATTGACGAAGACTTTATATGACTTTAGCTTCACTACTGCACGTTTACTCATTCATATAGGAGATGGTAGCATCCTATGTTCCTGAATTCCTCACCAAAATATATAGGGAGTAAAGGGCATAATACCAGCTTCTACTGATGAGTCGCCAGTAAATACGAAACGAATTTGCACGAGATTCTACTTTCCGTTCATGCTGTCTTTGATCTATCCTTCTTGTCATATTTATACTAATTTGTCACAAGGTGCGCTCATAACTAATACATAATTGCATATATATTAATTTTACACCACAAGCAATATGTAATATGCTTTGCTAATCTGCATAAATGAGGCTACAGTATGTCTGTCCCTAGCACGCTTCATATATTGCTTAGTCGTTTCTGCTACAGATTTTTTAAATTATCTTGCCAGCTATAACTTGAAAATATTCGTGATTTGACGTTTCTCTATATGTCAAATTGCCCCAAATGTTCTATCTGTTCTGCTCCATAAATTATTCTTAAATATACATACATTAGACCAAAGTTTACAATAAAGTATTTTGTATCGGGAGAATAGACTTTTAATTTTAATTTTAACATTACACTTTATATATTATTAAGCTTCTTGCAAATTGCAAAACATTGCACTAATCTGCTTGCCCAACATTAGTATGTAAAATAAATATGGAATCTACTTTACAATTTTAGGATTCCAAACAGTCACAACAGTAGTATTGATAAGTGGAATAGCAACCCTACGCAAATACCCACTACTGATGCAAATAAAGGTCATCAACTGTAGATATCTTTACCTTCTAATCAAATAGATAGACAAGTTTTATCATTAAAATTTAAAGACGTTTGCCCTCTGGTTTTTTGCGAATGGTTTTGTCCAGTCTTTTACTTCACTTTAAATTTATTGTTTTTCGCAGATACGGCATTCGAAATTGTGTAAGAGCAAATCACATAAATATTATAGGCATAATTATCTAATTGCCTTTTTTCGTAATTAAAGATCCTCTTTGTTTAATGAAACCAATGCAATTAGCCTAGTTAATATTTATTAAACATTATCAATCACATAAAATTTCTCTGAGATTTTTAGCGTGAATAGATAAACGCGCAATCATACACAAACGGGAATATTTTAAAGAGACGGCCACGATTATACTATTTCGAGTTAAATAAACTTACTTCTGAACCGCGTTTAATTGTTAGACATCACGCGTATTGCTCTAAGTAGAACAAATGATTTCCAAAATAAGGCAGGAACCAAGACTCTCCGAAACTATTTATTGTCAGAGAGTCTTTACTTACTGCGTTTTTGTCAAGCGGGTTTTATATTCACGTTCAATGAAATCACCATTATCTTTGAATACAAATGATGAAAATATCTAAATAAATATCATACTTGTCATTACGCAAAGCTCCACATTATGCATCGTTTTTTTAGAATACAACGATTTTTTTGAATAAACATGTTTACAATCAAACATGCACTGATTTCGCGGCGGGGCTGATTGATAACTAGTATTTAAATCAAGATTGTACGCCTGAAAGAAACACCAATACCGGTATATTGCAAATGCTTATATAATAATTTGAATGATGAACTTTCGTGCGCAGTGCTGCCCTTCTTGTTGTGGATTTGATGGCATTTATCTTGTGCGGGACAATAGATAGCACTCTTAGGTCGGTAAAATCTAGAATTTTTATCGTTTTCAGTTGCTCTACATATTGGCTTCGATTGATGGGTTCTCACTTGTTCCTTCATTTTTGAGCCTTTTATCAGCTGATTGAATGAAAATGACGTTGGATCAAGATTTTCCATTGTTCTTTGCCCAATATTGCTTATATAATAAGTCGGTGTTTATATGAAGCTCGCACATTGGATTTAAATAGGTAATATTTCCAATCTGTTGCGAAAGGTAAGGATTTCATCTTGACTAATCAGATGTTATATTCTGTAAATCAATTTTTCGAGAGTGGAGTAAACACCTATTCCATTTTATTTAACCAGACTTGGCCATAATATATATATATATAATATATATAATATATTATATATGATATTATTCTTTATGATATCCATGCCGTTTTAATTAACACGGTATTCTTATAATTAGGAAAACAACACATAAATAACAAAGTGGATAAAGGCCATTTATTTCGTGAATACTTAAACATCTCTTATACAATCATACATATTTATACATTTTGGTCAATTGATTATGCTATACTATATATATATATATATATATATATATATATATATATATATATATATATATAGTATATATACTGCGCGGGTGGTAATTAAAAATTATTTTAATCAAGTTTGCGAGCTTGAAGTAAACACAAATCCCATTGTATTTAACCAGTCGTCGAACAACATAGCAAAATTACCGTCAGTCACACGTACTGACGCGTTTCAACCTACCATGGTTATCATCAGATTACGACGGTAAATTAATAAGTGAGGGTAAAACGACAATATTTTTTGAAAGTTTCTAAATATTTATTTCTATTTGTTTATGAAAAATATTTTTAGTGAGTATTTTGAAAAAAACATTGGTGTCGTTTCTTATTTTAAACTAATAACAACAACCTCGAGGAACTATGCAGACAATGTTTTGTCTCCTAAAATGATCGTTAGTCACAAAATTCGTGTATCATTTTGTTTTGACATTTGTCCTTTAGCATTCTGGTTCATAGATGATAATTTTTCTAAAACAACTTTCACCTTCCGCTAGCCATTCTTTGTACTTATGAATCAGTATTATTTGTGTGTGAATTGTTTAAACAATATTGCGGAAGAGTAAGTTTCTTTCTATAAATATTAATTTCAATGACATTTCACCATGTAGTGCGGTGTCTATTCGCTAATGACAATTGTGGACGGTTACTTGAATCAATGGGTCTAAATGATTGTCATATTAGCTTCACATTAAAGAAAAAAGACTAGCGGAGTTTCATTAGATAGTATATAACTGTAAAAGGTGTGTAGTGTGCGCAGGGTGGTTCAGAGTTTAAAGCACCGGATTCCAAAGAAGACATGTCCAGGTTCGAGCCCTCTCCGCGGCAAATTCTGTCCAATACGTGATTAGTGCCCAAAAAACACGAAACAGGTCTACTGGATAAATTTCCTTTCTACAGTATACAATACTTAGTTTATACTGGCAAATGTGTGCCAATTATGGGTCAGGTGTTTATATCATTATCGAAACCTTGATTAAAATAAGTGACATCACCGCCCGTGCAACCAATCGTCGTTTAATTATATAAATGTTCATTTCAATACAATTTCCCATGTTGTGTGTTGTCTGTTCTACAATGTCAGATTCGTGATTTTTAGTTGGAACTTCATGCATGAATGGATGCCATATGAGCTCCACTTAAAAAAAGACTTAACAAGGTTCATTTGTTAGTATAAATCTGAAAATTGTGTGTAGTGTCCGGCAGGCTGTCTCTGTGGTTAGGACACCAGATTTTGAAGCAGATGTACCCAGGTTCGAGCGTTGTCCACGGCAAATTTCGGCCAGTACGTGATAGGTTCCAAATCAGGGCGGAACCGGTGTACATGATGCATTGCCTTTTCTACGCTGTAAAATTCTTAGTTTATAGTGACATATGTGAGTACTTAATGGGTAAGGTGTTTATATAAAGATCGAAACCGTGATTATAGTAATAGGTAACACCGCCTGCGCAACCAATGTTCGTTTAATTATATAAACGTTCATTTCAGTATCACTTTTAAATGTAGTGTGGTAGCTCTTAAATAATGACAGATTTTGTACGGTTTCTTGGAACTTTGGGTCTAAAAGGTTGCCATATTAGCTCCACCTAAAAGAAAAAAAGATTAACCGATATTCATTAGCAAGTATATAACTGAAAATTGTATGTAGTGCGCGGCAGGGTGGTTTAGCAGTTAATGCACCGGATATAGAAGCAGAGGTGTCCAGATTCGAGCCCTGTCCGCGGCAAATTCTGACCAGTACGTGATGTGTTCCCAATAAGGGCGAAATCGGTCTACAGGATGCCTTTCCTACACTAAACAATTCTTAGTTTATACAGACAAATGTAATTACTTAATGGGTCAAGAGTTTATATTAAGATCTCAACCTTGATTATAATAATTGTTATCATCGCCCGCGCAACCAATGTTTGTTTAATTATATTTTTCATTAGTTGGAATATTCTAAGTAAGGATATATTTGTATGCATCCAAGTGTGAAAAAATACCTATTTTGATCTTAAATCTACTGTTCTTGGCCTTAATTAATATAGTATACCTTTTTTTTAAATACATTTGTGATTACTGTGTCTTATAGTTAATTAAACTCATTTATGTAGTACAAACTGCAGTTTTGATTAAAGCGAAACTATTTACTTCTTCCTCGTTTGATAAAGCAGTTCATAAATGTTGGTAAATTTCTTGCTTATTTGTTTTTATTATTCCGCGAAAAAATGAATGTGGTTTCATAATGTTTGAACGAGTCTATATGTAGATTGTCGGTAATATATAACTGTTTATATTCTGTATTAACAATTTTCCTTAAATCTACATAATCTGTAAGCGAGATCAATATGCATTTCATTGTATTTGCAAGTATGCCGATTCTGTCCAGCTAAATGCAATAACAAGTTGCCTAATTACTTTCGTTACTAGACCTTTCTACATATAGACGCCAAATTTTGTCACATTTAGAACCAGCAATCCACTATCTTGTTTTTTTCAATATGATCATGATTAATTGGGATAACGCTATCAAACTGCAATAAATTTGCAATTTCATAGATAACATCGTTCTGATTGTCCAACGTTGCTTGATTATTTATCGAAATGACGTATACAGACAAGAAAAGCAATAGGATCTGAAACACTGTGCCATTCTTTTGGGGATAAACATGACACACATCGTTGGTCTCCCTGGAAACTTTTCAGAAATCTCATTACAATTTTAAACGGCCTCTGCAAAGGCTGCATGCTCGAACTTACGTTGACGAGTAATTTTAGAGGCTCCTAACCTATTGGTGTCTGAGAACCCCATAGATGCTCGATCGTGTTTAGTCCTACTATATGCGATAGAATCTGATAAGCTTGTATTTTCATTTATATCTGCTAAATTCATTCCCGCCATGTATTGTGCTATTTTGCTAATGTCCTCAAATTTAAGATGAGCTTCCATATCGATCGAATTTAATTATTAAATTAACTCTTAATGTTAGGCAATCTGAATGTGAAACCTTTCACGTTACAAAACAACCGAACAAATAGTCTGGAAAGAAATGGACGCGAAAAACAGAATTATTAAATTACCTGTTCCAGTACGTCCCCAAATGCGTGCATCAATAAAAATAGAAGACAGTGTTAGCAGGCGTATATTGTAGAAATCGATCAAACTTTAAATGAAGAAAAATGAAATAAGTGCAGCAGGCCGAGGAAGTTACAACCAATCGAGGACTTTAATGCTCGAAAACTGAAAAATGGCGCACAATTCAAAGTCAAGTATTTAAACAAAAAAGTTCTGGAAAAAAATGAATAAATTCTTTATAAATAAAATTTGTTTCAATCAGCCAAGGTGGTTTAAATTTATCAGTTAACGTCACTTTAATCTTGGCAGAGGAATTATCTTCCTCCACATAATGCATAATTAGGTATTAAACTAAAGTAATAATTTTTAGTAATGTTTTTGCAAAACCTTAGAATCTGTTGTGAGGCATATGAACAATGCAAAAAAATGTTTTGTTTTAAGCAAACTTTGCGGACGAAATTTATTTGATTACTCACTGACACTACGCCATTTGTGAGCGCACAATTAAAATTAGCACAGCCCGAGTTTGCACACATTTCGTATATTTTGACTACTTGTAGAAACTGGCTATTAAATATTTTAGGATATGGGTTTCTAAAGTACGTTTTCGTAGGTAAATCCGTTACTCAATAATTTCTATTGAAGTTAAGCACAAAAGAATGATTTAAAGTCTGTAAAAAGAGATTATGTTTGTCCCCGAGGAGCAATTATATAAGTTGCAAATCACAGCTGCTTATAATTGATGAGATTATATCGATAGAAATGATAAGTTTATGCAAAATTTTCATTTGGGTATATAGTTTAATTCTTATCAAATCACAAGTTATGACTACTGCTGCATTATGTATTCTTTAACATAGTGCACACTGAGAAAGGTAAAGCAAACTTAATAGGATTAACGAAAGTTTGTGAAAGATACGTACGAAATGAAATTTACTGTTTTTAATACTTCACAGATAATTTAAATCAAATATGGTTAGATTACAAAAATGGCGTTGTTTTTTTACTTCACGAAATAAAATATATTCAAGATAGAAATTTTAAGACCGTCTTCGCTTTTATTTCGTGATATTAATGATCACTCGTTCATCATATTAACAATTATATGAAATGAATAAGTTACCACGGGCAGAGGTCATTGCCTAAATGCAAATATTTCCTAAATGTGTGATTATCAAGCCAATCTGCTGTTTTATGTAAAAATTTCCAACATTTTTCTTAATTTTCACAATATCTTAAAAGAAAAACATCTCTTAAGCATGCGGCTTCCCTTCATGAAATGTTATTTCTCTCGATTGAAGTATAGCCCTAAATGACCGCGATAAATTAACACTTATCATAAGAATAGTTATGCCTTGAAACCTGCATTCGGATACAGTTTAGTTTCAAATATTTATAGAATTTGTCAAAATTTCCAAAGTTTTATTTTAATATTTATTAAAACTGACTTTGATTGTGCATTATATATATATATATATATATATATATATATATATATATATATATATTATTTTAGGGTAACACACTTGCCTTTACCAGAAATCAAAGAGAAACAGCCGTTAATGTCGATATCAAATATTATAACCGATATACATGCGCAACTTACGTAGGCCGATCGACCAGACGGTTAATTACTCGAATGAGAGAACATTGTAATTTAAACGCCTGTTTTAAATCAAATGATGAATATACGTCTCCAAGTGCGCAACACATCGTCGAAAAATTCCATGTTCTCCAGACGTAGCATTCAAAGTAATTACTAAATGCAAAAACAAAAGGAGAGCTAGCCACATACGAAGCCTTATGGTTAAACAAATATATATATATATATATATATATATATATATATATATATATATATATATATATATGTATATATATATATGTCCCGGTTCAAGCCAGCACCTAGGAAAATATTAGGCTTTTTAGTGAATTTTCTTTTTCCCTTCTATAATTATCATCTAAGAGAACATAAATTAACCGTTAAACAGAATTTTAGTTAAATAACAATTAGAAATAGTTAAGACAGATGAAGTTTCTATTTTCAATAATAACAAATAAAATTGACAGCCAGAAATTATTACTTTATAATATAAAAAAGAGAAAAATTTGAATTTACGGTTTGTCTGAACTGAAATAAATGCGCGTAAACGATTTTTACACTCTCTTGGCAACATAATTTTATCTGCGTTTTTATTATCAAATACATTTCATATTGTTCTCTTGACGGTATCTAAGAAAAATTGAAATAGGAGATTTTACTTATCTACCAAAATTTATTTTTGATCTTGTGTATGAGTACGCATATCGGATTATATAAAAGCTCGCATAACAAATAATATAATATTTTTTAATAAACAATAATTTATTAAGCAGGTGGTAGCAAACACATCTTTAAATCAATTATGCGAGCTTGAAGTAAACACTAATGCCATTGTATTTAACGAGTCGTCGAACACCATAACAAAAATACTGCCAGTCGCACGCACGGACGCGTTGCGACCTTCCACGATCATCATCAGAGTACGACGGCATACTGACTAGTGAGGATCAAACCGCATTGCATATATATGGAAAGCAAAATTAGATATGCGGCTCTCACCTTTCGAATTCGTGCATACATTGTACGGGACTGGAAATGTCAGCGGCACAATTTCCATGCAGTCACGAACATTAGTTGTTAGTAGCTTTCACAATACATATATATATATATATATATATATATATATATATATATATATATATATTTATATATTATATATATATATATATATATATATATATATATATATATATATATATATATAGACAACACAATTATACCATAATTGATTGCGCGAATGGTGGTAACAATTCTTTAAATCAAGTTTGCGAGCTTGAAGTAAACACCAATCCCGTTGTATTTAGCCAGTCGTCGAACAGCATACCGCCAGTCGCACGAACTGACGCGTTTCGGCCTTCCATGATCATCATCAGAGTACGACGGCAAAGTGACATTGTTTATCCTTGTTCATCTACGTAAACAAATAATGAGTTTATTATGAGGAAGAATTTTTAATTTGGAAACTGAAATAAAAGCACGTATTTCCATTAAAGACTTTTCTGAAATAACAATTTGTCCCTGTTATTTAAGCAGAATTAAATCTTTTCACTCCACCAAAAAATCCGAACGCCTTTTCGCCTACTTACCAAAGTTAACGCTAACGAAATCTCAATATATGAATATGGGGTACCAATTAATTGTAATTTCGTCAATAGCTTGATTTCTAGGCAACTTTTCCTAACCTAAATTTCAGTCCATCGTAATTTAAATTTAATTACGTGACAAACGGCATGAGCATGTTTCGTAGACAGTAGTACCATTTTGTTTTAATCTACTGTAAATTAAATAGAAACTATATAGCAATTGTTTTAAATTAACAATATTGAGGAGAAAATTTATGTACGTTAGCACTTAAATTGACTGCATAGTCAGTTTGCGTTTAATTTGCTTTCTGCCGTAGTCATTTATTCTTCAATATCTATGACTTCTCTGCTAGGCAACACACAGTTAACACGATGTCTTTTGTTACCAACAGGAAGCAAAATTCTGTCCAAGCGTCACGTTTCAACAAGTATTGTTGATGGTGTTATTGATGTTGTTGCAATGCCTATTATTTTATGTTCAATGTAATTTAAATTAACAAAAGTTTCTCCATAAGGCTTCTGAATAGCGACATAAAAATAGATTTTATGTGAATTAATCGGACAAGTAAAACGGTTGGACAGGTTTACTTTATAGTAGAATTTATAGACAAATAAATATCGATATATTCCTAATTAGAATTGAACGCTGAATAATCCATTATAAACGATATTCTAATGAACTAAAATCAATTAATAAAATTGAAAAACAGATTTCCTTCTATAACTTGTGAATTAAGTTAATTCAATTAACTGTCCGGCATAACACCCACATAATTCTACAGTAAAATGATCAATGTCTCCCCAGCCTATGCAGATATTTTACACTTTCTCTTAGGTAGGTCAATAATAAAAATCAATATGTTGCTTTATACAGCCTGAATGAAAATAACTGTATTTAATTGGCAAACTCAGTACGAATAATTGCCATTTTAATTTATCTACGCAATAATATCAATAGCGAAAAATCGCTTTAAATAAATATAACCACATCAAGCAGAGAAAAGCTTTTGGAATTGCAATGCACTTTTATGTGAGACTTGCAAACGAGAAATTCCGATAAGCTACTGGATATTAACTTGGCTAATCGGCTCAAGCTTAAATTAACATATTACCTCATAAAGAACATATCTTCATATCATAATGTGTTATATTTTTTTATTTACTTTTTTATGAAAAAATCTATGAATGATATCTTTTATGAAGCCTTTATCGAGTGACTTAACAGATTTTAACTTATAAATCCATTTTTGAAATATACCTTTAATAATTTCCTTTAAACTATAAAAAAGGTAACAATTAATTTTATTAATTTGTAGAACTTTTATAGGAAGTCTTAAAATTTTTTATTGGTATTTCAATATACACGTGTGGTTACACGTACCGAAATCGTTCGTCTTCTTATTTGTGCAGTTATTTTAATTAAAGGTTTAACTAGGAGAACAGAATTTACATTTATTCTATCAGGTTTCATCGATAAATAGTGTATTAGCCGACATTAGCAGCCATTTTGCCTACAATTTGGGCGCAGACTAAATCGAATTATATAAAGACTCCTCAGTTTTTCCACTCTCGATCCCATACGAATGCACTACAGAGATTACAAAAAAGGCATTCACTAAAAGTCTTATTTAGAAAAATAGACGCTGCAGCACTGATAATCGAGATAGGCGCGCAGCTGCCAAATTTCACGGGAGTAATGCCGCCGAAGATAAGACAGTCGCCTGATCAACAGGCATAATATAACACCAGACAACTTCGACTCGCAAGGTTTCGACACCAGGTCTCTCTATGGTGTTGGATTAAATGCGAATCCCATCACGCATACTTTGGTATTTCTTAATGTAATTAGGAATTGATAATCACATACAGGTGTTAATTTAAATGGAGCAACCAATCCGCCAGCCTGTGAGTCAAAAGCTACGGCTGAATTTATTTGAAAAGGATGTAGCTATTGTGTGTCAACATAGCTTATTTAAATTTTAAAAATCCAGTCGGTACAATTTGCAATGTAATATACTATGCAGAATACGATATATTGCCATGCACTGTTATTTAAATCATAGTTGCGATCTTGATATAAGTACCAATACCCTTATATACAATCATTTTTCTGTATTAAATAAGCATAAGAGCAATTCGTCCAAAATACTTCTTTAGTCCTAATTAAGAATTCTTTACGTAACAAATCGCAAATTGTCGCCGACAGGGTTCTTATCTGGGCACGTATGCTTCAGAATCTGTTGATCTAACCAGGTTCGAGCCTCGGCCGCTTAAAGATCTGGACAGTACATGAAGAGTTCCAAACTAAGGCAAGATCGGTTTCCTGGATAAATTGCTTATTCTAAATTATAAAATGCTTAGTTTATACTGATAAAACCTGGCATATAATTTAACTGATGTTACATAAAGATCGCTACCTTGATTTAAGTAATTGTTATCACCACTCGCGTGACTAATTTTTCTTTAGTTATATATTGCTAATGACTTTTCATGCTACTGCATTTTATTAAATATCATCTAATTTCACTGTTGCAAAGAAAATATGGCAAAAGTCACGCTATAAATGGAAAAGAGAAATCTTTATCAAGGATACTTCTGCAACAGATGTGAATGAAAAACACAATTTGTATTTAAGCAAAAAACTTTACACATGTAAAAAGCTCATCACGAAAAAAAGGAATAAAGTCTTTAGCTTAGAAGAAATTTATAAACAACTTTCCTATTTCTGACCCCTCTTATTTACTCAAATATCAATATAACATCTTATTAATTGATGAATAACTATACACAAAAGAAGATTTTTGATAATTCATAATGTTAAAATATTGTTCATTATAATTATAGCTGAGAAGTTTTACTTTTCATTATACATATATGCATGAACATATATATATATATAATATAATATATATATATATATATATATATATATATATATATATATATCATTTAGATAAATATTTTTCAAATATTTATTTAAAGAATATGGTAACAGAGGCTGAGACTGGTTTTCCTATATATATCGAAATTTAACATTAATATATTTGACTATAGAATGTTTTTCGATATTCTTCTATACAAATTGAACACAGTATAAATTGAGGAATAGGTACATTTCAAATTTTTAGCTATGCAAATTTGTGTACGCAAAAAAAACTGTTACAAAATTTCTGCTAATGCAAAGGAAAATGAGTATAAGCGATTTATTAACTGTATAAGTTTTTCAATATGTATTATAGCAGGGAATGAATTATATTTTACTAATATTTATGCAAATCAAATAGTATATCTACGATATTTTCATATTTTCAAATTTTTTTGAACAGCCGTCTATACAATGATTGTTTTGAAACTGTGACTTTCTTTATGTAAGCCTGTTGTATTAAACGGCATTTCACATGCGCAATTTAATCTATATTATATATATATATATATATATATATATATATATTATAAAGTTGTAAATACACGTTTGACAATCATTTATTTGAAAGGAACTTAATATTGAGTGAATAATGTTTAACACTGGAGATAAATCTGGCACGTAACAATTTTAGTGCCTGCATTAAAGAAGTTATTAAAAATAAATTTATTAGAATTTCCTCACGAATATTAACATACTTCATACCCACATTGTTATTTCCCAAATAACAATATTTATTTATCATAAATGTTTTGCAGCTACGACTGAAACTGGGGCCGAATTTATTCGGATTTCAAATCAGAGGCACACAATCTGCTCACTAATTGAATTCTATAATTATATATCCAATTATCTATTTCGATGAGTTTTTCCTTTGACGTTGAAACTTACTTGATCATTGCTCAATAAAGACGAAACCGCTCTACTTTAATATTTTTATAGTAAATGGCTATCGGTTATATGTTACAAGAAATCATAGAAATACTTATACGAATGAATTTTTAACTATCCACAAACTGTTGTAAAGAAATTATTTTTAAGTAATGCACACAAAACTAAATGTCAACCGGGTTAATTAAGCAAAATAAATTGCCCATTAAACTGAAAACAATTCTCAGACATATTTTATATAAAATAAGAATGAATTAATACGAGACACTCGATTCTAATTTTTTTATAAATTGCTTTACAGCAACTGATTATTTGATGCAATATGAATTGTTTCATAAAAAAAAATTTCCGTACGAATTTCGCATTCATAGAAATGAGTGTATATAATTTTTAGCGACAAACCAATGGAAAAACTATATAGGTTACTGACAATTTTTTGAATGACATCTATTAGTTTTCATGTTTTTTTTATTGGGTCGAATTTCATATGTATAACTATATCTCTATTTAGAAAAAATACACACCTTTGTCAAATATGCTTTTGGAACAAGCGAAGTGAAGCGTAAATCAAGTGCTTGCATTACAAAAATGTAAAAACATGCAATAAAAAACACCACGTCTACAAAATATATTTAAATTTTGAAGTTATTCTATTTTCTTAAAATACCCTAAAATAAACATGGCGTACATGTTTGCATTTCGTATTCATATATATATATATATATATATATATATATATATATATATATATATATAGTTATTTATTTATTTATTTGTTTATTTATTTATTTATTCAACTATCTATCCACCTTCTTGTTTATCGATCTAGTAACTTCATAATTAACGGAGGTGTTGACGTTTTTAGTCTTAATATTCAAATTACTCTCTAATAAATCAAGTAAATTGATGCTATTTTATAAATGTATAATTTAATACTGCAATTGCCCGTGTTGCATATTTTATTATTTTCTCTGATTAAAACTTATCGTTACTTTGGGGCTAATTAAATGTATCAGCACTAAGGCGAAATAGTGGAATGTTACATTTGTATCAGATTCTCCATCAATCTGCTGCAAACTTCTGGCTTCACATTATATATTTATTATGATTTATAAGCTTATTATTGTGAAATAATTTAACTAGTGAATAATTATTTTACAATGTACAAATTCAATTTTAATTAAAAATTGTAAATTTCATAGCGTTTTACAATCGCAGAATTCAGATTCTGCAATTGGATTGGTACTTACTTCAACCAATCAATCGCCAGTATCCTGCCAGTTCAAGCTCAGTGTCCGATCATGCTTCTTCTGCGTGCCTATATCCGGCTGCTGTCTGTTCACTATAAAGCTTCCCTTGTGGCTAATCCTTTTTTGTTATTACATTCAGTAATTATATTAAATTTTACGCCTGATGAGCATACGTGTTACTTTTTAACGATGTGTTGCGTTATTTGAAATATACGTTTAAGTGGCAATTTTTTTTCTAATTTGAATAAAATTAACCGTCTGGTCTATTGGCTTATGTAAGCTGATCGGCGACATGCGTAATTCTATAAGTGAATAATATTTGATTTTTGCATTAAAGGCTGTTTCTCATTAATTTCAGGTAAATGCAAATCTGTTACCTTAAATATCTTTCGTAATTTAACTGCCTTATTTATGCCTACCAATGCCGTTTCAACTAACATTTGTGCTGCAATTATGTACTTATAAATAAATTAATAAATATATATATATATATATATATATACATGAATATTAAAATTATGACAAATATTTCTAGGACATCAAATTTGAAACAGGAAACTTTGATTTAGTTACAAAACAAACTATTCTGTTTAACTTGTGTGGATCTTGTTAGCAAATTAATGGAACCGCCTACTGTTATAAAGATAAATCATTTGTTAGATGCACTCGTCTATTTTACTTAAAAAATTGCTGGCGTAATAAATAGGCGCATTGATTACAGTACATTATTGAGTAAATTGTCTCGTGACTCAAATTTGTAGGTTAGTAAATAATTATTATAGTACCCAAAGCTCCAATTTTAAAATAATATTATTATTAGTAACAATTACTCTATATTGACCTAAAACAGATCAAATTTTGTTTCTACTACTTTATCTTACTATTTTGGCCAATGCTATAAAAAGTTAATTTTCGTGACTGCATAGAAATTGTGCAGCGAAATTTTCAGTCAGGTACAATGTTCGCAAGAATATTAGAGATGAGAGCCGCATATGTCATTTTTCTTTCTATATAAATGCATTACGGTTTGATCCTCGCTAATCAGTTGCTCGTCGTAGTCTAATGATGATCCTGGAAGATCGAAACGCGTCAGTGCGTGCGACTAGGTTTAGTTATGCTATGTTTTTCGACGACTAGTTAAGTTTAATGCGATTTTTATTTACATCAATCTCACAAACTTCATTTAAAAAATAGAATGACTCTGAGTTTGAACCAACCTAGGTAGAGCTAAATTTAGCCTACGTTTAAAAAAACCAGAACTTTTGAATTTGGTGGATTTAATCAATGGAAGTCGCGAATAGTTTTGTAATTAAATATTAGTTTCCCAGTCTCGCGCTATACATGGAAGATATAATATTGCGTGCCAATTTATAATATGAAATAGGAAATAGTATTGGTGATATTGGGATTCATTCATCATTACGAGCCCATTCATTCGGCTTTCGTAGATCCGTGTTGGCGCGTTACTCGAGTTCCATGTTCTGGCATAAATCCTTCCGTATGTCCTATTTATTATGAATTCCCATAGCTTCAGCGTCGTATTTGCAATATCGTGTTAGTCTTCTAAGTGCAAAAACATGGACATTTTTCAGAATCAATTAATCAACAGCTCGTTTTTTCTGCAATTTGTGCTTAGTGTAGGCGACGCTTTCAGTCAATGATGAGCCGAAAATTAAATTTAAAATCGTTCAAAACTGGTCTCACGAACGGAAATCTTACGAATGAGATTTTATAGCATTATATTTGTAATCTATGCAATTAATGTTATTCAGAATCAAAGTATCGGTTCTACTGAAATCGAAGAATAGTCCCTGTCTTTCAAGAAGTTCTAGACGTACCTCAGTTATTTTTGTACGTTACCAATTTATACCACGAAGTTTATTATGCTTAAGCCATAGCCTGAATGAATGACTATTAGCGCTAAATATTCTATGAGTAGGGTATAGGTTGCCAACCAACTCCGATTCCATTTACTATAATCAAGGTGGCGAACTTGATATACAAACCTGACCCATAAAGTTCTTAAACTTTCTCAGTATAAACTAAGAATTGTATAGTGTAGAACAGCAATTCATCCAGTAGAACGGTTACGTTCTTATTGGGAACACATCATGTACTGGCCAGATTTTGCCGCGAACAGGACTCGAACCTGGACCCGTCTGCTTCGCAATCCGGTGCACTAACCACTGAACCACCAAATAAAGACAAAATCGGTATCCTGGCTGAATTGCCTTTTTAGTGTGGCAGGGTGGCTTAGTGGTTAGAGCACCAGATTCGGAAGCAAACGTGCCCGGGTTCGAGCCCTGTCAGCGGCAAATTTTGGCCAGTATATGATGAGTTTCTATTAAGTACCAAAACGATCGACTGGATGAATTGCCTTACTACACAATGCAATTCCTAGTTTATACTGACAAAATGTAATTACTTAATGGGTCAGGTGCTTATATCAAGTTCGCAACCTTGATTATAGCAAATCTTATCACCGGCCGCGCAATCAAAATTCCTTTAATTATGTAAATGTCCATTTAAACCTGCATAGGTACGACTAGCAGAAATGATAACTCACAAGATTGACACAAATATGAGGCATTGTTGTGGTTACTTACGGAAAGCATTAAGTCCGTAAACTAATAAAGCAAGCGTTTTTAATAGATTCTGACACGCAAAGTCAGTTCTAGCATTGCACGATTTCTAATTGCTTGCATAAAGAAGATGATAAAAAACGGCGCTTTCTAGTTTTTTTAATATAATTTCGAATATTTTTGGCAGACGCTTCACGTTAGATTTGAACAACAGACCATCTAAAAAAGAAGAAATCTGGAAAATGAATTAATGAACTGTTGATAATCGCTATCGTTTAGTCGCAAATTATTTAAGATTAGCATGCACATCCCAACTAGGTATTCGCATCTAGTGATGAACTAATATATATGCAATTGTGTATAACGAGCTTTGCAACTAGATACAAATCTTAATTCAAAAACATGTTCAGACAAGCAGTGTGTGGTCGGCTTCAGAATAAAGGGACCATTGTGAATCCATCTATCATTTTAAAAACAAGCTGTGTACCTGTAAATGTACAAGAATCTAGTGCTAGAAATTGTCACGCAACCGTTTATTGTGGCATCAGCTCGAACAACGATAGCACTAAAACTAATGCAAATCTATTTTAATGAATATCTAAAATCGAAATAGTTACAAATAGTTTGAATCGGACTAGAAAGTTAAGCGAAAGTCAGCATGAACGAAATGTGTATTCCCATGTACACATGAGTTTTGTTCTTACAGGAGACTTATCAATAGGAGCCGGTATTACGCCTTATACACACTATATATCTGGTCAAGGAATTTGCCGTCCAATTATGATTCATTCCTTCTCCAAATGTATAGTGGGTATAGGGCGTAGTACCGGTTCCTATTGATGAGTCACCACGAAATACGAAACTCGTGTGTACATGTAATTACAACTTTCGTTCATGCTGACCTTGTTTTATCTATCTGCACCTATTTCAAAAAAAATGTTACTCGATGCGCAACACCTAAAACACAATAACCACAATCTGTACTACCAATTATAAATACATTGCGAATCGGCTAGCAACTAATATGGTATTGATCACCGTTTCGGCGGAAACTTCCAAGTCTGATGAGCAAGAATGAGAAACTGCTCATGAATATAAATTTGTTGTCTCCAACATTAAAGGCAAAAATTTATTTATCTGGAAGAGAAACAGTACCATACCGTTCATTTCATAGGGAAATTAAGAAAATACCAACTTAGACGCGTTTGTCAGGAAAATTGTTGTGCCTGTTGCGTCTTATTTTTCTGACGACAGAATTCATAATTAGCCGTTTTCAAAAGAGATGAGTAGAATAAAGCTGAGTAGGGATTAGTCCTCTATTCAGCTGAAGATAAAAACACATTGAACTATTCATGGTTAGCGCACGGTCCATTAAGTGGGACCTCGAGTGCAGCTTAATCCCGTGAATAGTAATTCCAATGGCACACAAAAATCGGAACCTCTTGCAACTCGAGCCCGTCTGTCATTTACATTTGTTAAACTGCAAAAGGGTGGTGATCACATGCATAATCTTCATGTGACTTATATTATTTAGAGCACCCAAAAATAAATTTAGATAACAGAGCTAGACGAAATTGATCCAGCTGCATGTTATCTGTCAATTTTCATTAAGTTATAAACAAAACGGTAAACTCTCGTTCATATTATGTTATATTTCTCAAAGTCAAAATAATTCCCGAAAGTTCCAAAGTTTATGCTTCCGATAAACGCAATGTTTTCTTTAAATAATACTCACGTCTTTTCTCTGAATCTTAGAGCTGTCCGGGCATTTGAGGAATATCTCCTGATTTCAATTGAAAACAACATGAGGAATACAATAGAATTTGAGCTGTAGGAATATGTAAACATGATTACAAATACGCATGAATACGACATTAAGCTTCTAATTTGTATCATTGCATTAAAACTTTCGGGATGCGTTCAAGTTTTCAACCTAAATGGTGGCAATTTTGCCGCATAATTTTGCGATTTAACCTATGCATATATTAAAGTGGCATGTCATGAAACTGACAGCGATCAAATATTAATAATCTGTTGCTAGGTGGTGTCTGTCTTGGAATCGAGTGATTATTATTCAAGTGGTACGGTTAGTTTTGATCCAGAAATTCAAGTCAAGTTAAACAGTGTGACACTGATGTAGTTGTTCAGATATATATCGAGTCGGATTTCGATTAAAATATGCAAAAAAACTAAATGTTTTTATGTCATCGGGAATGCTTTCTGCGGACAAATGTCATATGGTCAATCCCGTAAGCCACCGCCTTAGAAAGAAAAACAATTTTAATCGATATATATATGCTGTGTTTTGCTTCAGTTATTGTCAGCTAAACATTGACACGCATAACTACGAAGCAAGTTTGAAAATTGGACAGTTCTATTCAAATGTTCTTTAATGCACTATAACTACTGAATCCCACCTTCATGTGTCAATTTCCATGCTTAGATCACAGATTAAGGCGCGAGTTGTACATCATAAACGCAAACCTAACATAACAAACTAGCTGGATGACTGGAAGCGATCAACGTCATGGCTAATTAATTTTATTCCTCATATCAATCATTTAATCATGTTCAAACATACCCTCACTATACAAAATTACCTGGAATGTAAAAAATCTGTAGGAATCTAGCGGAAAACACGGTCAGTGGAGAGGCCTTGTAAGTATTGCCTTATTAACTAGATACTTATTGAGACCAATATGCGGTACAATTGGCTCCTTATTTATTAATTTGTTTAGCAATTTCACATTTTGGTTTGAACTCCTGCGAGCGAAATACAAAGAAATTCAGAATTTCTGAGGACGCGAACAGCTTACTTTCCGCTATGACATAACGCTTCCTTTAGACGTACTTAATAAGACTATCTCTAGAACTTGGACCGGATTCAAAAAGTTTTACATATGGCATAAAATATGGCTCTGTGCTGTATGATTATTGGACTCTCCAACTCTTTGACATCAATAGGTAAATGACGTTGTTCTTTAATTACTTGTAAACAACTTTATAACAAACAGTTCATTTATAATTTAGCAATTAATTATTTTTAATATAATAGATAATGTATTATTTTAAACATTTATGACGTATAATTTCTTCTATCACTTTAAATAACCGTTCACGCCGCGGTCTTCTAATATTTCTTGTTTAAATGCTCAGACAGTAAAGTAATTCCGAATGAATTAGCTATTGAACAGTATTGTTGATTGTACTTTAAAACTGAAACGAATTAGTTATTTTTATTCTAATTTACAAAAAAAATGTTACGTTAGTTTTTATATTTTGTTTTCCTTTGGTGATGTTAGCATCATTACTCGAAGAATTTTTTTAAATCTCGTCACACACAAGTAGGCCTATTTTGTAAATCGTTTGTCTTACCAAGGACATATCAATCATATCCCAAACCTTGAGCGAATTTAACAGCATTTTTTAAACTTATTCCGAAGAACTAGCACCTGCTTTATATTTGTGAATTCAAATTCGCTGTTGTAATTCTCATTTAAATTAAAATAGTTTACCAAATATTAAAAAACCTTAACATTTTCTATCTTAAATTTTTTGTTTTAATTTGACATGATTCTGAATTTGGCCGTTGAAAAATTGAAGATCATTATTTAGATTTCTTTATTTTGTTAAAAAGAAACATTTTTTTAAATTGTAATACATACAGTTGGGTATTAAAAAAACAGAATAGTTTTAAACCATTTTATATATTAAAAGTTCGACCATTTCCGTTAAATTTGGCATAACAAATTGTAATATGGTAAGGCCTAAAATCTGAAAACATTTTAAATTAACTTTTTATTATATATATATATATATATATATATATATATATATATATATATATATATTCTCAAACGAGCCAAATAAATACTCTTTGTTTATAATAATAAGATCCTGATTATCTCAAAATTTTAATAGCTCATGTAGATAGAGGCCATTGATAAGGGTTCTTTTGTAATAGCAAGTGCTGAAATGCGGTTCATTCTTTGAATTCTCGTTAAATTCGCTTCGTTAGAAGCCTTTACATTATTTAAGCTCGCATTGTTAAAATCATTATCTGCTTTCTATTATAATATTAATTTTATGCACATACATGTAGAAGATGCAAAGGTCGGATCGTTCCCAATTTTTTCACGACATATAAACTTGGATTAGGCGTACTCACGTCATCTATTGATGAATCATTGAGAAATTTAAATTTATTATTATTTTATGTTATTTTGTTATAGTAAATGCAGAACGTACGTAATCTTTCAAGATTGCAACTACTACAATCGATAAATCTATTTTACAGTACATCGATAACTGGACAATTTCCGTTACATTGAGTGTGTAAAATGTAAATTTCTCTAGGTCTAAAAACTTGCTTAGCTCTTTAAAAGGTAAGCGGACTTAAAATTGGACGATTAACCCAACCTCTTTTTTGCAAACTTAACAAAATATACAGAAAATTGGCGCTAAACGACTGTAAAGCATGTAATTTCTTTGGAAGATTGCCAACAGGCATTTGTTTAAACTTGAATCGCCAAAATCCCGCCGTCCATAAATATATTGTTCTTCATAAAACTAGCCTACAAAAACCTATTTTTAAAAGGAATTGTTCATTTCATATTATTTTTATTCGAACCATATGTCTGTTCATGGTGAAATTTTAGAGATAGTCAACAAATTCTCTGAGTACAATGAAAATCTGATTGCATGGCGCAAAATAATTCGATGTAAATATCCTGTGTGAATTGCTCTAATATAATTTTAATCAACATATTTTTTTTATTACGAGGTATTTCAAAGCAGTTATATACACTATTTTTAACAAAAAATGAGTATTTTCTATTGTCTGAAAATCAAATTTTAGATATTTACTAATTACTCTAGAATATAAGAATTTTTGTTTTGCATATTTTTATGTGCATTTTGTACACATTAACATATTATAAACATATTTAAAAAAACAAATTAGGTGTATTTTCATTGTAAAACATATTTGAAAATTTGCTCAACATTTTAAACTGTTTGATTTTCTTTTTATCCAACTAGGAAATTAAAATGTAATTGGTTATTATCTCACGTTTGCCAACTGAATCGTATTTAAAAACACGATAATTAAATGATTTTTAAAACAATTATAAACTGCAGCTCGTATAGTTTTAACTTTCGTTCAAAAATATTTGTGCATAATGAAGTATTTTCCTAAAAGCCAGTCTGTTTAGACATTTAATATATGGTAAAGACCTGATTTATTGAGAAAAAACTATACATACGGTTTTCACCTCTAGCGGTCTAGTATATATTGCATTTTCGTGGAAATGTGGTTTCGCAATTTCGATGCAGTCATGAACAAAAACCTTCTGCAATTTCAGCTTCAACATAATAAGTTAAACAATCAAACATTGTTGGATTTCACGGGTGATAATAACAATAATATAAATTTATTAATTATATAATTATTATTTATATAATCACCAGTGAAAGTGTGCTTAATAAATCAAAAAAAAGAAAAATAGTTTTAATTATTACAAAATTGATTTAAAGAATTGTTTTCAAAACCCATGCAATCAGCGATTGTTTTATTGTGTAACTCATTGATATGCGGAAAACCTGCAAAATGATTTTGTTCGTGTCGTTGTTATTGTTTTATTCTTCATTTTTTATTTATTTTTAATGATTTTTATTGGTGTTCTATTTCTATTTGGTGTTTTGGAATTTTAATAGTTATGGTTTGTTGTATTTGTTTTACTAAATTTCTCTTCTTCTTTGGTTTAAAGTTACTTTTGTAGTATTTGTTGATTTACTTGTTTTTTTTTTGGTTTTGTGTGCTTTTGTTATTTATGTTGTTTTATTTTTGATTTTGTTTGATATTGCACTTAAAAAAGCATTGATTGCGCGGGTGATAGTATACAAACTTTAAATAAAGTTTGCGAGCTTAAAGTAAACACCAATCACATTGTATTTAAGAATTCGTCGAACGACATACCAGCACTAACTTCAATTTGTGGTTCAATTTTAATCTTTTTTAAAATTGTGAGGCTGCGAATAGCAGAATGTTTCAATTTTGTGCTTTGAGCACCTTTTTTGATAGGTATTTGATGAAAACATATTACCATTACATGACACGCTATTTATGCCTGATATTAATATTAATTTAATTATTTTCTAATGCGAACTTTATAAAAAGTCATAGTAACCTTCTCATATTCAGAGATAAGCGGGATATTTTGTTATATACGTAAAACCTTTATTTATAACTTTGAACTTGATAGAATTTATTTTTATCTTTTCATATAAAAAGGATACTTTAAATTTTGTTTCCAAAATTTAACAGGTATATAAAGTGCATATGGCTATGTTACTAGAAGTGGGCAAAGACGGTGATTGTGTTATTCTTTCACCGGACCAAGTGTTTGGATTTATTGTTATGGATCATGATTATTACATTTCATAAGTCATTTTTTGAATTCTTCTCCTCAATTGCAATTAATGTCAAGGAAATACATTTCAGTGAAGTTATATTAAATTCTGCAAGACGGACGGACCACACATGCTGAATACAAACTTATAAGGCCGTGCAGAACACAATTATTACTATATTTTACTTCTATGTATATATATATATATATATATATATATATATATATAGCATTACTCACCAAAATATAGCGGACAGGGCGTAATACAGCTCATTACTGATGAGTTGCCAGTAAACACAAAACGAATGTGCACGGATTATAATTTCGGTTCATGTCGTCTTTGGTTTATCCTTCTGGTCATAATTGAACTAATTTGTACTTTTGGTTTTGGCCCAAATCAAAGCCGATATGTTTATGTACATATTGGAAAGTACTAACTTTGATTTATTAAGAAAATTGTAGCTATACCAAGGTTAATTTGCTGATATATCTTTGGTCTGTGAAAGCCGTGAATATACCGGTGAGCTATATAAAAATAATAATAATTGGATTTGAATATTAGATTTACTCTGACGTTTCTTTACGTGCTGCTCAGGCGTAGAACTAATGTTATCTTGAACAGAACAGTTCTCCCTTAGAAAACATGGACAGCGCAATATTTGCCCATTGAAATGGAAAAAACTGTTAATACGCTGTGCATGTGTTCACCAGACTGTTTGCAGAATGAATTGGATAGTCTGCCAAACCTTCTTATCATAATCGCTTCAACACCCCAATTTATAAACAAGTATAAATCTAATGATATAATATAATTCGATATGAATTTTACTATTGATGATAACAAACCTGCGTATTTTCACTTAACATACATAGGTGAAGAGATAATGAAGCCCGTATCAAATAGATTGCGTTTGGCTTTGACTTCCGCATATTATGCAACTGAATTTCCCTATCTAATTTGGAACATAAGATTCCACTATAACCTGCATCTAAAATTACCTGTCATTGAATTCTTCTTGTGGACAATCAAATGCAGGCAGAAGTAGTAGAAGGTGGAAGATATGCCTGGCGTCGCACATAAAATTGCGGCATGCATAAAAAGAGCTATTCAACTTTAATTCAAGCTAGTCGTATTGGAATGCTCCCTATTTGCAAGCTATTTCTAAAAGTTGAAGTTGCCCAGAACTGTGCAAACAAAACAATTTTAGCGAGCACTCGCATTTCCATAGGGTTTTCAAAGCCCCATGAAAAACTGCGTTTATTCGCATTTTCTCTTTTTCAACATTTTGGACTATTGGATATATATATATATATATATATATATATATATATATATATATAACAACAAGTGCCTGACCAAAACAAAGTTTCATCAATATGATATTTTAACTGACGGGCCACGTATTAAAAACCTAACAAAATAGGGTAATATTTAACACATAATTGATTGGGTGGTGGTAATTCTTTAAATCAAGTTTGCGAGCTTGAAGTAAACACCAATCCCATTGTATTTAACCAGTCGGCGTTTGGCTGGCGGTATTTTGTTTGATGTTCCATGACTGGTTAAATACAATGGGATTGGTGTTTACTTCAAGCTCGCAAACTTGATTTTTAAAATTGTTACCACCACCCGCTTAATCAATTATTGTTCAATTGTATTGCTTATATATGTATATGTGGCGAAAGCTGCAAACAGTTGTTGTTCGTGACTGCATAGAAATTGTGCAGCCGACATTTCCAGTCAAGTTCAATGTATGCGAGACTGCTAGAGGTGAGAGTCGCATATCTAAATTTGATTTCCATATATATTGAATGCGGTTTGATCCTCGATAGTCAGTTTGCGTCGTACTCTGATGATGATCAAGGAAGGTCGAAACGCGTCAGTGCGTTGCGGCTGGCGGTAGTGTTGCTATGTTGTTCGACGACTGGTTAAATACAATGGGATTGGAGTTTACTTCAAGCTCGCAAACTTGATTTAAAGAACAATTTAATAGAATCCAGGTAAGTCCAAACACCCACCAGACCAGACTCGGATTAGCAACAAATTCAAAGAGATAATACACTTGGATATACGGTAACACAATCATTGTTAAAAGCGAAAGAAATTTCTAACAAAATACGTATTCAACACTGCATTTCGCACACCCTGCACTGTTACCATGGGGACAGGTAAAATTTGAGGAACGAGGCGAAACGAAATACGACCCTCTTACACGTAACATCTACTGTTGCGAACAGTTGATTAACTCTCAATCCATCAATACTAGAATGATGATATTTCAGACAGCACTTTGGAATACAACGAGAAAGACCCCTACACGCAAACAAACACAGACACATGAACATACGCATATGCCATTACCAATCAGACCAAACGAGAAATAGAAGTTATACCGAGTCAGAGTAGTTGCCACACACAAAATCAAATGAAACCCCAGGATGTATATAAATGATGGATTTTAAAGTGAAGTCTAGTAGTGCCGAAATAAATTATCATTATCCACTTTGTTATTAATTTGTTGTTTCGTCATAAATATAAATATACTGTGAAATATTCACAGGAAGAGGATACAACAAAGATCTATGATATCTTCAAACTTTTGTATGTTTATCTCAGCTGCTCAGGTTATAAGTTTCCCAAAAAATACCTCATTCTCTCTAACTTTAAATCCTCTACGTTCAAATTTAGAAACAAATACTGTAAATTATACTACATATTTCTATCTCAATCTTAATTTTCTATAACTAAAACATGTATAAATAATCTATCACTTCAGAAAAACAATAAATGATGACATAGAAAACGTAAGTAATTTAGAAACGTCTCATGATTTACATTAATAACAGCCAATTCAGACTACAAATTTTCGTGGCTAATCCTGCATTAGATTGCGAATTAAAATTTAATAATCTAAAAGATTTCCTAAATGCTCGACTAATTTCTGCTATTGAAACTAATTAATAAAATTAATGTCTTCATCGTTGAACATGCGTACAACGCTTCAATATTATGATGTCTAATGGCGATTGTGCAATAAAAATTTGTTTAAACAAGTTATTTTACTTTCATTGCCAGTAAATTGTTTGGCAATGAAGAACGTGAAATCGTCAATGTTAAGTGAGATATTCCAAGGCCATATTGAGCAAAACGGCAGTAAAAGAGGCCACCAATACAAACATTACGTCGATGTACTTTCTTCTTTATATTTGAAGTGAGTAACAGTTTCGAATGCATCTTTAAATTTGCAAAATATCTGAAGTAATCATGAGTTGATCACTAAGACATGATGTGATGTTTGTCTTCCCTTTTTTGGTGTGTTCATCTTTATAGATATTTTTTAAATTTTAAAAGAACTTGCGTTCATGGAGTAAAACCTTATATGTTCAATATTCGATTTAAAGAAGATTTACGCCTCTTTTAAAATTAACATAGCAACCCTTCCCAACCGTATTTTAATAATTAATAAAAGAGGAGTCTAGTCTTGTAGGCTGAAAAATCTCAATACAGCTAAAAATTATTAACGGGTGAAAAAATATACTATATATAGGATTTAGTATGTTGTTTAAATCTGGTTTAAAAAACAGACGAGTGTGGGAATTGACCTAAAGAAAATTTATCTAAACATTCCATTTTGGCGAAGTGCTGATTCCAAGACACCAAAAATCAATGTGTAAATATTTTTCAATCACAGATTGAATGCAGATAAATCGTGCATTTCGCTTACGTCAACGTATTCGCCTATATCATTATTAAAAACAAAAAAAAGCTTGTGCTATTGTAAATATTATTTATAAGCTTACATGCGGGATTTGTTGATCTTTTTACACAGGCTGAACGAATTGACGTTTGAAGACCATAATTATTTAAAATGGTGTGTTGCTTACTTGTGTCTTATTTTATAGTCATAAACGGAATTTATTTCGAAGCAAACACTGGAAAGCTTGTGTACATATTTAAAGAAACCAACAAAGTGTAAAAGCAGAATTTAGTTCACAATATAGATTAACGAATCGTAACCCAATCTAAGTAAATACACTTTACAGAGATATTTTCATACTACTTATATTAATATATATTATCTTTTATTGCTCATGAATACGAGCAAGATATATCAGTTTCGTTCCCTTAACAAGGCCTTATTAAAAAAATACACACCATATAACAGTCAGTTACTTTATGGGGCGGAGGACTGATATACATTCAATTATGCATTAGGCGTTGAGCGCCTAATAACAAATTAGTTCAAATATGATTAGACGGAAAAACAAAGACAGCATGAACGGAAAGTATAATCTCGTGCATATTCGTTTCGTGGTAACAATTCTTTAAATCAAGTCTGCGAGCTTGAAGTAAACACCAATCCCATTGTGTTTAACCAGTCGTCGAACAATATAACAACTGCGACTGGCGGTAGTTTTGTTATGTTGTTCGACGACTGGCTAAATACAATAGGATTGGTGTTTACTTCAAGCTAGCAAACTTGATTTAAAGAATTATTTTTAGAGAAGTCTGAATTTATCATTATAAGTAATAAATAATAATGCTGTTGTTAAAACGTATTTATTTCATCAGTTTTCCAATTATAATGCTACATTTAATGTACACACATTCCAAAATTCCTATTTGTTTTACAAATACACTAACTGATATTTTCATTTACTTAAGTTTTGACTTTAAATAGTCTTCATTCATCTACACGGATATGAAAAAGAATGAATTTCATAAAATCAATGTTCGTAAAAATGGGATTAAAGTACAAAAATTATATATATATATATATATATATATATATATATATATATATATAATTTTGGTTAGTTTTTATATCTATTTCGTTGGAAAAAATTACATTAAATGCAAACGTAACTTAAAAGCTATTCTCCCAAAGTGACAAATATCTGTTTTCAAAAGGCTGACCAGAAGACTGGCTTTTCTTTCAGTTTCCTGTTGTATATCAGGTGTTCGATTATAAAATTCAATTTTACATCCATACGCAGGACAGTAGTGGAATTTCGTCAATAGAAACCCGAAAAAATTTTATGCGTAAATAAACAATACGCTCATTAATTTGTGTTCAATTACAAATGTGCATGCACCGTGCTACCTAAATGCAATAAATATAAAGGGGCAAATATAATAAATAATACAAATGCACACCCGGATAAGACATGTTTGATTTTGTAGACTAATACTGATTGCACATGCGTTTGGAAATGCTAAAAACAATTGTAGGCAGTTACCAAAGAGCCATAAATGACATCGTTCTATGCAATAATTGTTTAGCACACTTCCTGTTGCTACATTTTCTATGCAATTAAAAAAATTATAGCTGCCTTATCAAATTATTTATTCCGAATCGAATTTATGCATTTAATTTTTGTAATTTATTAACAAACTCATTGATAACCAAATAGGCTCAAATATTTAGAAAAAGTATTGTACAGAAAAGTCACTTATGTTCGTGGTTTGCTTGATACTCAACATCTGTTAAAGATTTTAGTATTTTTTATAAGCATTGATCGAGTAATAAAATATTGAATTCAACTGCCTAATAGATCAAGAACTGTGAGGAAAAAGAACGACATGTCGGCAATAAATGAAATGCTTCTTTAAAAGTAAACACGAAACCAAATTTGTTTAACCAGTCGTCGAACAACACAACAAAACTACCGCCAATTGTACGCACTGACGCGTTTCGACCTTCCATCATATTAAGATGGCAAACTGACTAGCGACGATCGATCCGCATTGCATATATATTGAAATAAAAATTAGATATGCGACTGTCACCTCTAGCAGTCTTGCATTCGTCGTACTAGACTGGAAATCTATGCAGTCACGAACTTTAACAGTTTACAATGCGGATCGATATTCCCTAGTCAGTTTGCCGTCGTAGTCTGATGATCATCACGGAAGGTCGAAAAGCTTCAGTGCGTGCGAGTGGTGGTAGTTTCGCCAATTATGTTCGACGATTGGTCAAAATAACTGAGATTGGTGTTTACCCCAAGCTCGCAAGCTTGATTTAAAGAATTTTTGCCACCTTCCGCGCAATAAATTAATGTTTAAATGAAATACTTTTTAACCAAATACAACAATCCTAAACAGGCTGATTTTTTTGCATATTTCAAAAAACAATTAACAAAGCATTTGAGGTTATGGAAGCTTTCAGCTATCAAATCCTGTCACTGCATTTAAATTTACTTTAAATGTCAAAAAAATAATATAAACTTGTGGCTCGTGTGTGCGAGTGAAAGAGTATTCCGCGAACATTGTAGCGTTTTCTTTCTGCTTGTTGTTGTGTAATCTACAATATTGCATATATGATACAAATTCGTTCCTAAATATTTCAGTTTACAAAACCTTTTTTGTTGAATAAATAGTTTTCAGCCGTCCTAATTGTAATTGGTAGATAAGACGGACAAAACGAAATGACCGGGGTATTTAACATAATTGATAATGATGTTTTATAATGAAATAAATTACTATAGAACGGAATAATAGTACGTAGCGTTTCAGTTATTTAGAATTTTTCATTTCATATTTCTCTCATATCAGGTTAATTCCACATATTTTTCGCACCGAATTATAAAACACATTGTTCATTTTAAAGGGTAATTACATTTTTATGTACAATTTTATTCCAAAAATCGGGTAAGTCTAATAAAATCAGTCTCTATTTAAGCAAATTTTCTCTAAAACATAGATCAATTTTGTCTTTGGTGCAGCTGCTACTTTGTTCAATCGATGTAAAATGGATTCTTGATCGGTCAGGTTGTCAATTTTAAATACTATTTCACGTAAAATTATCTGAGTGGGGTGAAACTTAGACCTATAAATCTAAATACCAAAATTTTTAAATGTCAAACAATTTTAATACATATATATATATATATATATATATATATATATATATATATATATATATATACTATATATATATTATCTCTATATATATATGAGTCAAAAATGTTCTACCTGTAGGGTGTATTTAAAATCGAACAAAATGTGTTGTTTTATACTGAATTGATGCAAAATACTCTTTTTTACTTTATGCAAAAAATGAAATTTTTTTTCTATTGTTTCTGTCATAGGCAATATTCCATGTTTTTAATTTGAAATTACCTGATCTGCGTTTTGACTAACGCAGCTTTCATTGTTCCAGTAAATTTCCTTCAAGAAATATTCCATGTTCAATGCTGTGTAAAATATTCCGCTTTATTTTTTGCTATCGGAATCGGTGTGGGGATTGAAGCTTAAGTAAAATGTACAGAAAAGAGAAGGAATCCCCTAGTCTGCGATGGTTTGAGTTCATTCTGATAATTTAAGCTCGGACAACAATTCGTTCTTTTCATGTTTCCAAGACATTTGATAACATCGGGCCCAAATTGTGGGCTGAGTACATTTTCCACTAAACCATGTTAAAAAGCTTTTATTTCTAGTCATTTCAGTTTGCTCAAAATTTCTTCAATTCTAATCATATTAAATTTTTATATCCGTAATTATTTAAATGAAGAAATTTTAAACAAACAAAGTTATTCAATGGAAAGTGTTAGTATGAAGTTTATATTTTGAATATTTTTATAAACAATGATATTTCAATTCCAAAGTTAAACACTAATATTTTTAATTATTTGTAATATATAATGAAATTATATTTTCAATTTCCTCAAATTTAGTATTTAAAAATAATTTTAAATTTTTCATGACGAATCAACCATTTAAGTGAATTTAAGTTCTCAGGTCATACTACTAATTTAAACTATTATGTGCTTTGAGACCAATAAATTATTTCCTTATATAATTTTGTTCTGTGTTTGTTTCTTGATTGTGTCCAGGCTTAGATTTATCTGACTTGTGTATGACGAATACCCGCGCGATATTTTGACAATAAATTAATGAAATTGACCACCAGTTATTATTCTCAAGTATGTATTAGGTTTTGCGAACCTAGTAACAAGTTAGTTCAGTTGTGACCAGAAGGATAAACCAAAGGCAGCATGAACGGAAAGTATAATCTCATGCACATTCGTTTCGTGCTTACTGGCGACTCATCAGTAGGAACCGGTATTACACCCTTTAACCACTATATATTTGGTAGAAGAATGTGGAATAATAGGACGGTGCAATCTCCTAGACGAATGTGTAAACCTGTAATAGTGAAGCTAACATAATCTGAAGTCAACGACAATACGACTTCAATGCTAACTCACACTATATAATATATATACCGAGTCTGTAAAGGATACTAACACTATAGCCATTGTGTTAGTAACTGATAACTTTTTTGAAATCGATGAGTACCGGATACTAACACTATGGTCTCCGAGTCGGTAAATGATACCAACCTGATGGATATAAATTTATGCTAAATTCACCCAAATTGAGAATTACAACAATTTTCGAACACCTGTTACTCCAGTTAAACCATACACTCTGTCCTTCATCGATATCAGTTATCACATTTCGCGGTAAGCATGACATCATTCAATTCAATATAATACAGTTAAATACTGTTTGTTGCGAAGAACTAATATATATGCAAGTATGTATTAGGTTTTGCGAACCTAGTAACAAATTAGTTCAGTTGTGACCAGAAGGATAAACCAAGGCAGCATGAACGGAAAGTATAATCTCATGCACATTCGTTTCGTGCTTACTGGCGACTCATCAGTAGGAGCCGGTATTACGCCCTTTAACCACTATATATTTTGGTGAAGAATGTGGGATAATAGGACGGTACAATCTCCTAGACGAATGTGTAAACCTGCAATAGTGAAGCTAACATAATATAAATTCTTCGACCATGCGACTTCAACGCTAACTCACTATACATAATATATATACCGAGTCTGTGGATACTCACTATACCATTAGTAGCACATTACAACTTGCAATCGTGGTGGATACAACACTACTGATTTCCGGTCAGTTATGATATAACGATGGATATAAATTTATGCTAAAGTTCACCCAAGTTGAGAATTACAACAATTCCGAACACCTGTTACTCCAGTTAAACCATACACTCTGGCCTTCATCGATATCAGTTATCACATTTCGCGGTAAGCATGACATCATTCAATTCAATATATTACAGTTAAATACTGTTTGTTGCGAAGAACTAATATATACGCAAGTACGTATTAGGTTTTGCG
>JAQBSW010003944.1:0-70000 GCA_029291075.1 Eudiplozoon nipponicum | reverse complement strand
CGAGGGTTATCGGCCTGAAATGTGGCAACCGCTAAAACATTATTATTATTTTTTAATATTCTAAAACATTCATACCTGCATTTCTGCACATGCAGTTTTGATAGCAAGTCTATCCTGCGAAAAGTTGTTTGAAATTGCATTATAAAACTGTCGATAGTACCGTTCCCATATGCAAAGATAAAGAGAAATCTTGTCAAATGCGTGAATCATTTCCTTCTGATTTGCACCTGAACTGTCCTACAAAGTAACATATTCTAATAGAACAGCAAACACAGTGTTGAAATAGTGAAAGAGCGCGAAATAGGGCAACGTCAAATTCGTTACATGTGACGTTCCTAGTTCAGACCCAATGCCTAGACATGCATTTACTGCATTAAAACTGCAGACTGCAATTCGCCCAACCACAGCACTTCATTTATTGCCCATCCTTTTCTGCTTTTGCGTCTAGCAATTATCCATATTTGCGAGATACCAACAGCAAATGTTTCGCGTTGACCGGTTCCATCCGGTCACCATTTGATTTTACGTCACCATTCAGTTTAACACGCGCAATTAACCGGCAGGGCTATTTTACTCGTGTTATAAGCCGATCTGCCGATTGCCTTTCGTAATTTTGATCGCCAACTTCCTCGGGTGAGTGGAAAATTAGCCAGAAATGTTTCAGGCGCCCGTGATAGAATAATGTTAACCTTTGCTCAAGGGAATGTTACATCGACGACCGTTCTCCATAAGAATAAAGTTAAATTATTTCCCTAGCTCGAAATTCTTCTGTCTTGCCAATTTTGCAAACAGTTACTTAGAAAAAAGGTGGGACCTCGAGATCATTTATTCATGTTTCATTGTGATTACTGGTGCGTGGAGCCTCGAAGTCACCCATTGCACAGTTTATTCATTTCTTGGTACATCGGCTGGTTGAAGATTTATTTCGACGCAAGACAGACGATGACAACTGTGGTGTATTTATTTTGTGAAAACACCCAATTTATTACAATAAATTAATGACCTTGAGCAAATATCTTCCTATTTTTCGGTTGCTGAAAAGTAGCATATATTATAATCAAGGTTGTGGTCTTGATATAAACACCTGACCCATTAATTACTTACATATGTCAGTATAAACTAAGAATGGTATAGTGTAGAAAAGGCAATTCATCCAGTAGACCGGTTTCGTCCTTATTGGGAACTCATCAAGTACTGGCCAGAATTTGCCGCGGACAGGATACGAACCTGGGCACGTCTGCTTCGGAATCTGGTGCTCTAACCACTGAGCTATCCTGCCGCACACTACACTTCGGGTCTACAATTGGCAGTGCCATATGAGCTCCACCTAATGGAAACATTGGCTAGCCAATTGTTCCTTTAGGTGGAGCTCATATGGCATCCATCTAGACCCAAATTGTGTGTAGTGTAGTGTGCGGCAGGATAGCTCAGTGGTTAGAGCACCAGATTCCGTAGCAGACGTGCCCAGGTTCGTATCCTGTCCGCGGCAAATTCTGGCCAGTACTTGATGAGTTCCCAATAAGGACGAAACCGGTCTACTGGATGAATTGCCTTTTCTACACTATACAATTCTTAGTTTGTACTGACATATGTAAGTAATTAATGGGTCAGGTGTTTATATCAAGACCGCAACCTTGATTATAATAATTGTTATCACCACCCGCGCAACCAATGTCTCGTTTAATTATATAAATGTTCATTTCAATACCACTTCCCCATGTAATGTGGTGTCTGTTCAGTAATGACAGATTGGGCATGGTTAGTTGGAACTTTGGGTCTAAATGGATGCCATATGAGCTCCACCTAAAGGAAAAATTGACCAACCAAGTTACATTAGTTAGTATATAACTGAAAATTGTGTGTAGTGTAGTGTGCGGCAGGATAGCTCAGTGGTTAGAGCACCAGATTCCGAAGCAGACGTGCCCAGGTTCGTATCCTGTCCGCGGCAAATTCTGGCCAGTACCTGATGAGTTCCCAATAAGGACGAAACCGGTCTACTGGATGAATTGCCTTTTCTACACTATACAATTCTTAGTTTATACTGACATATGTAAGTAATTAATGGGTCAGGTGTTTATATCAAGACCGCAACCTTGATTATAATAATTGTTATCACCACCCGCGCAACCAATGTTCGTTTAATTAAAGTGGCATATATTTATTTCGTTCGCCTTCTGATTTCAACTAAACGTGTCTCCTTGGACGCCTAATTTAAAACTGAATTTTGATGATATAACAAAATGTCTGCTAATTGTCAATGCAAAGGATGAGCTTACGGCAGTTGAACAGTGCAATGATGTTCATCTATTCACATGAAATAACGCCTCGGTGCGCTATCTGGGTAGGATCTGCCGGATATTGATGGTTTCAATGCGAGGACAACTAAACACAATTCACATCGAGGAAAACCTTTTCCAATAGCCGTGCACACGTTCTATAAGAAGCTCAGCAAAAGCAAGATTGATTTCGAAGTGTGCTTCAAATCCAGAAGCATAAAGTAGTTTCGCATTGGGGAAGCAGTCACTTGCATCACCCTTTCTTTACAGCTAAACACAATAAATGAAGTTGCACAGGAATGGAGGATAAACTGGGTGAATTATGCGCATCTGTGTCTATACATATGCACTTAAAATTGTATATTCTTTGTTGTATAAAATAGGTACTTATTTCAACTTATTCGCGTTTGAGTTTTTAATTCGCCTCATAACTCACTGGACATAGCTGTCCTTTTAAAGTTATGCTGCAAAACAACTGCTTGATAATAAATCTAGGCGTCGATACGTAGAGTATTCCTCGATTTAAATGATTAATTTAGGCATTAATCTGTTAAGTCGAGTTAAAACTGTTTTTGCCCCAACTGTGTACATTGATATAGAAAGTGAACATACGAGGACACCTTGAAACTGTAAGGTTTCCCAGAGTTATCAGTTACTACGCCTCCGAAAGAAATGTTAAATTGAACGCTTTTAGGCTTCAAACTATCCGCTACTCATCATTTTGACTTTATGCATCACATACCTAATAACAAGTTAGTTTATATTGTAGTTTGTCAATTTTAATCCTACCTTCGATTTCAGATAAATGCTGCGTGTTTAGAGGAAGTGAAGCCGATCTCTGCATTAAATCGAGAAAAAGACTGAATGAAATGACAGTCAAACACACACACTCGTGTGCACAAATACACACACATACAAATGCAATAAACACACACATAGTATGATATCATTGCTGATTATAGTGGTGGTGACGTTACACGGAGCTACATATAATTCGCAGCCTAGGATAAACAAAATGCGAAAATGCATAAAAACATATCTCAAGTATAAACTGACGCCATCTAAAAACACTCATTTCTTTTTTGTCATGTAGTATGATTTGACGATGGGTCAAAATTTGCCAATATTTGCATAATCCATTGCAATACCATCAATAAAAAAGTGCGGAATTGTATGGAAAAACAATATAAAAAGCATCAATTACATGATTTGGATTCTCTAGTGTAAATAAAATCAATTGACTTGTCTTATTCCAATCATCAACATCTTCGAATGTGGCATTAAACAACTCTTTAGACGATCTTGATCTAAACACCTGACCCATTATGTACATACATTTTCAAATATAAAATAAGCATTGTGTAGTACCCTTTCCGTGTGCAAAAATAAAAAGAAATTTTATCAAATACAAGAATCGCTTCTTTCCCATTATCTCCTCAATTATCTACTAATGAACATATCTTTATATATAAATTGGAAAGCAAAACAAGATAGAAATATGTTAACATAGAGAGAGTGTGAAAAACTGAAAACCAATGGTAAATGGTAAATTAAACAGAACAGTTTACCATAAACCAACCTGATCTGCACGGTATTTGCATTACAGCAGTTTTGGGCCGTTTCAATATAAAGTATCAACAGTTCGTGGCTACTTTTCAAAAATTGACAGGTTGGTTAGTCAAGATTCAAAAGAAAATGAATATAATAAAGCAATTAACGATTTAATGTCTAATGGCTATCCAAGACAATTAATTGAATCAATTATTAAAAGGGGAATTAACCAGAAACAGACGTATTATGGGCCAGAAAAAAAAACAGTCTACCTAAACATTCCATTTAAGGGGGATGCAGTTTCCCGAATGGCACAAAAGAAAGTTGAAGCAGCATTAACACGCACAATTAATGCAGCCAAACTTCGAGTGTTATTTAGGGTAACACACTTGCCTTTACCAGCAATCAAAGAGAAACAGCTGTTAATGTCGATATCAAATATTATTTACCAATATATATGCGCAAGTTGTCGATCAACTTACGTAGGCCGATCGACCAGACGGTTAATTACTCGAATGAGAGAACAATGTAACTTAAACGCCTTTTAAATCAAATTTCTGTTATTGCGCAACACATCGTCGAAACATCACACGTAAGTTCTCCAGACGTAGCATTTAAAATAATTACTAAATGCAATAACAAAACGGAGCTAGCTACATACGAAACCTTATGGATAAAAAATGCAGCCGGATTTATGCAAGCAGAAGCATTGAGCTTGAACTGGAGGTGACGCACGTAATTGATTGGTTTCCTTTTTTCACTCTCTCTATCTATTTTTACATATTTCTATCTTGTTTTGCCTTCCAATTTATATATAAAGATATGTTCATTTGTAGATACTTGAGGAGATAATGAGAAAGAAGCGATTCTTGTATCTGATAAAATTTCTTTTTATTTTTTCACACAGAAAGGATACTCTGAATTTTATTAAGACTTTCATTTAAAATGAAGTATTGTATATTGTGAAAAGAGCAATTCATCCAGCAGACCGGTTTCGTCCTTACTAGGAACTCATCACGTACTGGCCAGAATTTGCCGCGGACATCTTTTCTACTAGTGCAAACAATGATCCCACTTAAATACTGTTTGTTGCGAAGAGCTAATACATATGCAAGTATGTATTAGGTTTTGCGAACCTAGTAACAAATTAGTTCAGTTGTGACCAGAAGGATGAACCAAAGGCAGCATGAACGGAAAGTATAATCTCATGCACATTCGTTTCGTGCTTACTGGCGACTCATCAGTAGGAGCCGGTATTACGCCCTTTAACCACTATATATTTGGTAGAAGATTGTACCGTCCTATTATCCCACATTCCTCACCCAAATATATAGTGGTTAAAGGGCGTAATACCGGCTCCTACTGATGAGTCGCCAGTAAGCACGAAACGAATGTGCATGAGATTATACTTTCCGTTCATGCTGCTTTTGGTTTATCCTTCTGGTCCCAACTAAACTAATTTGTTACTAGGTTCGCAAAACCTAATGATCCCGCTTGCATGCCTGAAGGTATAGTTTTGTTGTCAAGGTACATGTGAAACGCTTGTTTTATGTGTATTGACCATGTAAGGAAAGCAAAATGTGGTTACAGCATTAAGACATTGAAATTGAATAACCGGAAATTACTGTGACTGCATAATTGACAGGAAATATAAACTTTCACCTGTTGCTCATTGTTTTGCTAAAAAGGTTTAGCTGAATTGTCGATAATAGAAAGTGGCTTCTGAGGTAAATGAGTACAATGTGTAAAATTTACGCGAGACTGCTAGAGGTGAGGGCCGCATATCTAGTTTTGCTTACTCTATATATATGCGCATTGCGGTGTGTTCCTCGCTAGTCAGTTTGCCGTCGTACTCTGATGATGACCAAGGAAGGTCGAAACGCGTCAGTGCGTTGCGGCTGGCGGTAGTTTCGCTATGTTGTTCGTTGACTGGTTAAATACAATGGGATTGGTGTTTACTTTAAGCTCGCAAACTTGATTTAAATAATTTTTGCCACCACCTGCGCACTCAACGATTGTATGCATATTTTCCGTCATGTCTGTTAGTAAAAATGGCATTGTCACTATTCACTGGAACATGAAATTTCGTTCTGTCACTTCAAAGTAGTATTTATTTTCTATGTCGGGTTTCCCTCAGGCCATTTTACTGAACCCTTGCGAATGAATTTCTTCAATTTATTATTCTGCTCACCGGAGCAAATCTCGATCAAGCAAAAGCAGTAGCGGTTTATAATCGCCCGTCAATTATCTCTAGTCTATGGCAGTAACGACTTGTCTGTTTAGCGGTATACAATGCCACTGAACATCTGCGTTCACCTGCATTAATTTTGTGTGCCAACACAAGCCTCCAATAACTGAAATCAAGCTATCTTTACCTTGGAAGTGGATTGATTTTGAATTCTTTGGCGTGCGGCCTTGGTTTTGACCTTATTTTAGAATGTCGCGTGTCAGTCTTTATGAAAAATGATTTTGTATGGATGTTTGCGTATGCTCCATTGTAATGCTATTAGGTGGTTGCTATGCAGATATTTTGAATAGCGATGTCGATCCGCGTTGCACGTCCTCGGCAATCAGCGAGATTCGCGCACGGCTCTGTCACTGACCTATGCTCCTCGTGCAAAGCAAAACTTCCAGTTCATTACTAGCCCTAACGCGATGAATCTGACTGCTTCATTAATGTTATTCATAATGCTTAGCACCAACCTTAAGTATTTTAAAAAATATGGTTAATTATCTGTCAACATTCTGTGAAAAGCTTATGTCTGAATGTACTTTTTTGACAGAATTATGAAAGTTACAATTCAAAGTAGCACGCAGTGAAGTTGTTTGAGTGCGAGAAGGGCAGTGTTTTTAACCGTTGATTGCCATCTAAAAGTGCTGTCTATTAGTTTAAAAAGTAAAAAGATACTGATATCAACTGTGTTTACACTTTTTGAAAATAAAATCAGCCTTTGAATAGGGTTATAGAGAAGGTAACTAAATGGAGCTTAGATTTGATTCAGATAAGCTTTTTGAAAGAAATGCAGTCAAATTAATTGGATTTGCATAGCCTGGGTAGTCAAATTTCCCTCACAAATTTACCTCATACTATATGTATTAGGTGTTGCTGGCATTAATTAATAAATTAGTTCAACTTTGATCAGAAGGATAAACGAAAGACAACATGAACGGAGGGTGTAATCTCATGTGCACATTCGTTTCGTGCTTACTGGCGACTCATTATCAAGTGTCTGGATTTAGTGGAGTAACTGGTGTTCATAAACAGTTGTAAGTCTCAATTTTGGTGAACTATAGCATACGTTGATATCCATCATGTTGGTACCATGTACTGAATCGGCAACCATAGTGATAGTACCATGTACCTTTTCGGTACTACAATGTTGGTATCGGTTACTAACACCATGGCCATAGTGTTAGTATCCTTCACAGACTCGGTATATATATTATATAGTGTGAATTAGCATTGAAGTCGCATTGTCGTTGACTTTAGATTATGTTAGCTTCACTATTACAGGTTTACACATTCGTCTAAGAGATTGTACCGTCCTATTATTCCACATTCTTCGACCAAATATTTGTGGTTAAAGGGCGTAATACCGGCTCCTACTGATGAGTCGCCAGTAAGCACGAAACGAATGTGCACGAGATTATACTTTTCGTTCCTTCTGTCTTTGGTTTATCCTTCTGGTCACAACTGAACTAATTTGTTACTAGGTTCGCAAATCCTAATACATACTTGCATATATATTAGTTCTTCGCAACAAACAGTATTGAACTGTAATATATTGAATTGAATGATGTCATGCTTACCGCGAAATGTGATAACTGATATCGATGAAGGCCAGAGTGTATGGTTTAACTGGAGTAACAGGTGTTCGGAAATTGTTGTAATTCTCATTTTGGGTGAACTTTAGCATAAATTTATATCCATCAGGTTGGTATCATGTACCGACTCGGAAACCATAGTGTTAGTATCCGGTACTCATCGATTTCAAAAAAGATATCAGTTACTAACACAATGGCCATAGTGTTAGTATCCTTTACAGACTCGGTAAATATATTATATAGTGTGAATTAGCATTGAAGTCGTATTGTCGTTGACTTCAGATGATGTTAGCTTCACTATTACAGGTTTACACTTTCGTCTAGGAGATTGTACCGTCCTATTATTCCACATTCTTCTACCGAATATATAGTGGTTAAAGGGCGTAATACCGGCTCCTACTGATTAGTCGCCAGTAAGCACGAAACGAATGTGCATGAGATTATACTTTCCGTTCATGCTGCCCTTGGTTTATCCTTCTGGTCACAACTGAACTAATTTGTTACTAGGTTCGCAAAACCTAATACATACTTGCATATATATTAGTTCCTCGCAAAAAGCAGTATTTAACTGTAATATATTGAATTGAATGATGTCATGCTTACCGCGAAATGTGATAACTGGTATCGATGAAGGCCAGAGTGTATGGTTTAACTGGAGTAACAGGTGTTCGGAAATTGTTGTAATTCTCAATTTGGGTGAACTTTAGCATAAATTTATATCCATCAGGTTGGAATCATGTACCGACTCGGAAACCATAGTGTTAGTATCCGGTACTCATCGATTTCAAAAAAGGTATCAGTTACTAACACAATGGCCATAGTGTTAGTATCCTTTACAGACTCGGTAAATATATTATATAGTGTGAGTTAGCATTGAAGTCGTATTGTCTAAGACTTGATATCAAGTTAGCTTCACTACTGCAGGTTTTCATTTTCGTCTAGGAGATTGTACCGTCCTATTATTCCACATTCTTCTACCAAATATATAGTGGTTAAAGGGCGTAATACCGGCTCCTACTGATGAGTCGCCAGTGTGCACGAAACGAATGTGCATGAGATTATACTTTTCGTTCATGCTGCCTTTGGTTTATCCTTCTGGTCACAACTGAACTAATTTGGTACTAGGTTCGCAAAACCTAATGCATACTTGCATATATATTAGTTCTTCGCAACAAACAGTATTTAACTGTAATATATTGAATTGAATGATGTCATGCTTACCGCGAAATGTGATAACTGATATCGATGAAGGCCAGAGTGTATGGTTTAACTGGAGTAACAGGTGTTCGGAAATTGTTGTAATTTTCAATTTGGGTGAACTTTAGCATAAATTTATATCCATCAGGTTGGTATCATGTACCGACTCGGAAACCATAGTGTTGGTATCCGGCACTCATCGATTTCAAAAAAGGTATCAGTTACTAACACAATGGCCATAGAGTTAGTATCCTTTACAGACTCGGTATATATGTTATATAGTGTGAGTTGGCATTGAAGTCGTATTGTCGTTGACTTTCGACTATGTTAGCTTCACTATTACAGGTTTACACATTCGTCTAAGAGATTTTACCGTCCTATTATTCCACATTCTTCTACCAAATATATAGTGGTTAAAGGGCGTAATACCGGCTCCTACTGATGAGTCGTCTTTTGACTATTGCTTAGTGTCGCATTAGTTTGAGTCTGAAAAGCAATTCTGGATAAGCCTGCTGCGTTTTCCAGTTAGGCGGAAACCACAGCTTGGGAGATTAGTAGTCTTTAAAAAAAAGGAACACACTGAAGTATGAGTCCATTGAACTGTGCCTGTTGTCATTAATTGTCGGTTATGTCGTTTACACTTTCCAGGTGTGCATACAATTATACTTTCGTTTGTTGTGGGAATGACGGCGTGCCACGTCATCGATGTTATTTGCTATCCCGCGCGCGACACCGGGAACCCCGGAAACGATTTCATAACCGTTTTTAAATATGCATTACATAAGCTCGATTCCTCTACATTCACTTCTGTTCTTCTCGATGTTCGACCGACTGCCTTTACCGGCTTACATGGCTCCTTCCGATGAAATTATCATTCAATGTAGGTAAATAATCAAAGCCATGTGTATATCTTGACGGATTTAAATCGATTCTCGGTCAACACATCTGTATGCTTCGATATTCTTATTTCCATATGAAAACCTGCTCCATGAAAATTTAACTAGTTTGTCTCTCCTCTTGAATTCAGGCGAATTCGGCTTCTAATTTTTACAAAGTGTCGTGCGCTGTCGCTCTAAGGTATCTAAGACTTTGCTCGCTAAATCAACATTAATTATTGGAGTAATGATGAAAAAAACGTTTCAGTACGCCGTTTTATCACAAGGTGACTTGGTGATTTTGGCATTTTCAATGTATTCACTTATACATCAAAGCTGTGTTTTGCCATCTTGCATTCGTTCTGACCATCACACCACCTTTGTCAGTCACTGTGAGCTATTCTGTTTATACGCATTTCTGTCTGTCTGTTCACCTTGCCTGCTGTCTGCGTCCTATTCCCTGCACTAATTTATTTACTTTTTTTCTGATTTTGTTTATGTACGCAGTTCACGCGAGTTTCTAAACAGTCTACAGATAAATGAAACTTAAAGTTTAGCACCATTCATTAAAGTAAACAAAAAATTGATGGAATGCTTTATAGTAGTAAAAAATGCACGAATATTACTAATAATGCTTTTGGTTTTGGTGCTAATATGAAAGTGATAAGTTTCCACGTTTAGATAAAGCCTTCGGAAATGAATTCATTTGAAGTCTATTAACTTAGGAAATCGCATTATCTTGCATTGGTGGTTAATGAAATTTGAAATAATGTACATAAACATTAAAAATTACGACTGGTTACTGGGTCATGTGCAGTAAGTTTTTTTTGGTGAAATCTATTCGTCACCTAACAGCCCGTTTATATTCTATTTCGCTTCATTGCAACAAGTATATGCTATTTTTTGAAAACTACAGTGAATCGTGCTTACAAGAATTCACCATCGGCATGTTGCGGAATCTTATGGTTTGTGTGTGTGTGAGAGAGAGAGAGTACATTTTTGTATGTATGTCCGTAATTGATGGTGAGTTTGCGATTATGTGTGCTAGTGTGTTAGAGCGAAATTGAGGTAGCAGAACTTACAAATTCAAAAACTACCAAAATAAATTGACTAAGAAAGATGGGCTAGCCCCTTGCCAATGCGAACATTTCACAAGACCTATTATTATAATCAAGGTTGCGGTCTTGATATAAACACCTGACCCATTAATTACTTACATATGTCAGTATAAACTAAGAATTGTATAGTGTAGAAAAGGCAATTCATCCAGTATTCCGGTTTCGTCCTTATTGGGAACTCATCAAGTACTGGCCAGAATTTGCCGCGGACAGGATACGAACCTCGGCACGTCTGCTTCGGAATCTGGTGCTCTAACCACTGAGCCATCCTATTTCACAAGACCATACAAGAAGTCGAGTAAAATACAATCTAGCGAGAATGCAATGAATGCCATGTCGGGTGAAAAATCTGTTGGCCCACTAATTAGTTAATTAGCAGCAAACGAAATTAAACGTTTTTCACGATTTTAGAAGAAACATGTTGCACGACAGGGAATAGATTAGTTACCTTTTCCTTGTGTTGCGATACGAAGTGTTTGCATTCGCTTTCTACCTGATTATTCCATATTTTTCGACTTCCGCTTTCGGAAGTGTCTTTCAATGGAAAGCGGAAGTAGAAATATGTGGAATGATCAGGTAAACAGCGGATGCAATCACCTCGTATCGCAACACAAAGAAAAGGTAGCTTTTCACTGGTTGTACTAGGTGGGATAGTTGGCAAATGACTTAAAAGTAATTAACAGCTGTTATATAATTTTTTTAAAAACATTGTTTACGTGGGCGGTGATAACAATTACTTTAATCGAGGCCGCGGTGTTGATATAAACACCTGTCCCACTAAGTACATAATTTTTTCAGCATAAACAAGGCGATGTAAAGTATGGAAAAGGCAATTCATCCACTAGACCTGGACACGTCTGCTTCGGAATCTGGTGCTCTAACCACTGAACCACCTGGCCGTGGTTAGAGCACCAAATTCCAAAGCATACGTGCCCTGTCCGCGGTAAATTTTGCCCAGTACGTGATGAGTTCCCCACAAGGACGATACCGGTTCACTGGATGATGCTCGCCCAAACTGAAATGTTGCAGTTTGAAGCGACCGACGAATTCCTTCGAGTCGGTGTATGCACGAGACATCGAAACTCAAACTAATGTCTTCTATTATTACCCTCCAAGAAACAAAGAAGATATACCACGGGCGAAATTGCACACTGAATTAATTAATGCTTTCCACTTTATTAACTTCCATATTATATATTTATAAATTCTAATTTCATATATATATATATATATATATATATATATATATTCATTTGTAGAATATTGAAAAGAATATGAGAAAGAAACGCTACTTATACCTGATAATATTTTTTAGTTTTCAAATAAGAAGAGTGTTACTAATGCTATTAATTCTGGAATTTACTCGATAAATTGCTGCAAAATTGTTCATTCTTCGTTGTCCACCAATTACAGCACGTGACAAAATTGCGCACATTGCATCTACGTTACTTCAATTTAAACAGATCAATAATTATTCCTCGAGCAAAAACGACAAATTTTAACTAATGAAAGATTGCCTGGACGTTGTGTGTTGCGCATTGGTCTGATTGTATTGCTCAGGGATATTTTCCGCGTGTGGCACAGTTCTGCGAACATCCTCGCAGTAACTCAAATTCACTGTGCAATTTACTTGCTTATCGCGTTATTAATTCTCATCACGCTAATATTACATGTTTTAATATTTTCTGGTTGTAAGAATTTCGTCCTCATTATATTATATTATTCAAGCAACTGAAGGGCTGATTTGCTATTGCAAAGAGTTAGTTTCGTCGCGGAGAACATTAGTGCACACAACCTCAAAGGTACCTGGAATTCACCGCGTTAATAATTCTCCGCACAGCTTTAATTTTCTAACTCCTAATGATGAGTCGCCAGTAAGCACGAAACGAATGTGCACCTGAGATTATACTTTCCGTTCATGCTGCCTTTGGTTTATCCTTCTGGTCACAACTGAACTAATTTTTTACTAGGTGCGCAACACCTAATACACAATTGCCTAAGTGTGCTGCTTGTCTGTTCGTGACTTGGCAAACTCATTAAACGGAACAACCAATAGCGGCTAATTGTTCTACTATTGACCAAATGTAATCAAAAATTGCAATTAGATACTGTTTTTTGGCGGAGAACTAATATATACGCAATTGTGTATTAGGTGTTGCGTACCTAGTAACAAATTTGTTCAGTTGTGACCGATCTCAATATGTTGGCGAACTTTAGCTATTTAGCAATTATCATTTGTCCTGTCGTCGCCATCTTATTATTCTGTATACGCTATCTCACGTTTGATATCTTAATGTCATCACGATTTCCATCTGAGGATAATCATTTCTGTGCCTCGCATATTGATTTCTATTCCGGCCCAGGTGTTCTTGATTCAGAATATTTTCATACTCTTATCAGTGTACCTTCTAACGTCGACAAATCCAACAAATTAGGCAAAATGAATAAAGCATTTCTTCAAATAAAATTTTGACAATTGAAATAAACACCAGTCGCATGTGCTGGTGGGTTTCGACACTCCATGTTCAGCATCAGAGTAAAACAGCAAACTTATTAGGGAGGACGAAAGATCATGCATTAATATATAAAATATGAAATATCAACTATTGTTTTTTTCCATCTGCTACGGTAGATTTCAGGACGCTAGTTAGCTTTTTCTGTCACTGAATCGTTCCGCAATTTAGGCTACTGTGCTTTCGCCAATGACTTGTCGATTGCAGTGAATTTTGAAACTGGTTGTTGCAAAATTTGTTTCTTGGTTGAAAGTAAACCTCTAAATTTTCTATTGTTAATAGATAAAGATAACACACGTCTGTTTATTACCGCCTGTTGTGTGTGGCTTCTAGAACGTTAAAAGATTCATTTGGAAGTTATTTTCAGAGTCAGCACTTTCAGAACTCCTCAAGCTTGAACATGAAAATGAGAACAAGCTGACTAAGCTAATCAAACGATATCTTTTAATTAAAAACCAATTTTTCTATTAAATTTTTCGCTTTAAACTATACACCAATATTTTTACGTATTTTCGCGCATATTTTACCAAACTACTCAAAATGGAAGACGGCAGCTAGAGAAGATGAATAAATCGGAATAAGTTCCCGCAAATGAACAACTACCATGATACATTTCTGGAGGTTATCATTTGACCACGTTGGGTAACAGAATAGTTTATCTTCATTTACTTTTCCGAGGACACCTTCATGCGAAATTAATCAGTAAAGAAATTAATCGCATCACGAAAACAAAACTTATAAAATTGTAAATAAGTTTTACGAGCTTGACTTAGAGAATCAATAACATCATCCGCACAATCAATGTTCATTTAATTAAAGCTCCATTCAACTTTTAAGTTACGTAGCCGATTTTATGTACACTGGGTCACTTTTTGAAACGCTAAAACCGAACAGCTCTCTTTCTGTAAATATCCTTCTGGTGGCAGTTGCACGTGAATGTGCTACAGCGCGTAAATAGGACGAACGAAAAACAGCTAATCAATAGAATCCATCAACACCTGCCCGAGAATTTGATATAATATTAATCGAACACCAAGTTAGCACAAATAACTTCACTAATCTGCCAAAGGCAAGTTCGAAAAACTGTCCAACATTCTTGTAATACTGCATAACAAATTGCAAGAACCACTGCTGAAAGTTCAAAATTACATCGGCATATCAGGTATTGCTTAGAAGAATTTTTAAAAATTTGAAACTCAATATATTAAAATTCCATTATCTGTGTTTTGACTAACACAGGCTGAATTTCAGTTGTTTGGCTTCTTGAAAATATTTCACCGGTCGTTGTCGGACGTCTTCTTCAGTTCACTCATAATCATAGGTTGCAAAAAATCAAACCAATGAAGCGAATTCGTTTATTAGAACTTGTGCTGATTGGCGAACTGAAGAAGACGTCCGCCAATGGTACCGAAATATATTGAAGAAACAAAACGACTGAAATACATCACCATGTGTTAGTAGCTGACTAGCCGTAAATAAACTGAAGCACTACGTATATTCGGCAAATACAGCAAATATCACTTTTCAGGAAGTTGCTTCGCTTAATGTATTCTAATTCTGCGACGAGTAATGATACCACACAATATCTCATTTTAAACGGGTAGCCATCTTTGGTCTTACAGGTCGTCAAACATAGCCAAGTTATCCTTATTGGCATTCATTTCTATACTATCACTATACTTGGATTGGTTTTTATCTCAAGTTTACAAACTTGACCTATAAAAACCCATGCCGTCAAAGATTGTGCAATCGACATTTTAGAGCTCGATTTAGTTTTTATTCGTGTTTGCATCAAAGATACATTAACTTTATGTCGAAGTCAGTTTTATTCATGACACGCTCCTTTGAATTTTGACTCTCCAGATTCAATTTACGTAATCAGTGCATATTCTAGCTTACACTGTTTGCCGTAGAGCAGATAGTCACATAAATGTGTGGCTTATCGTTTAGCGATAGTACTAAATTGTTCGAGTAGTTCCGTTAAAGTGCAGTCCTCCAGTTCTGTTCAGTCTGATTGGGCGATAATATCTTCTGCGTACTTTTACAAATGTTAACAGCTTTTTTGTCAAATGCAAATGTATATGACGGCTATTTTGCAGTTAAGTTTACTATTAGCATTTTTATCGCCATCTCGACTGTTGAAACTGTTTCCATTATTATTATTATTATTATTATTATTATTATTATTATTATTATTATCATCATCATATTCATTTATTCTTTACTGTGCATTAATTTATTGCATTATTTTTCAGATGAATCTTTTTAATAAGGAGAGTTGCATTACAGGTTGAGATTGAGTTTGACAAGCACCAAACTAGACTGTGCATAGTTCAAGCTAATCGGTAATGCTCGTCATTCGATTGAAACTCACATCCAACTTTGTAACCGAACTTAATCAATGAGACGCAGTGAAATCCTTTCTGAGACAAAGAAATATTTCATTTAGGCGTATCGAACAAAAATGTAGAGGTATTCGACGAGGCGATGCTTCGAATATTCAATGCAAAGACTAGCTCAGCTTGTCGAATTTAAAAAAAACAACTTATTTCGATATACCTCACATCAGATGTACTGCCGACAAGCTGTAACGAGTGTCAAAGACATTAGAAACACGTCATTATGTGAAACTGGAGGTAACGCTATAACAATCACAGTGGCGAAGTATCTATGAAACGCTAACGGGAATTTAAAAACAAAGAAACACTTTAGAGTTACTCTACAGAAATTTACTGCCAGTAAACTGTTCAAAGTCAGACAAAGTAGGCCGTTCAAACAAAAAGATAAAACAGGGAAGATTAAGGTAGCTGCATCAGCGTGCTTCCTTAATATACAACACTATTGTATGTGCCAGGTGAGTTAAGAATGCCTTTACACAAAGAACAAAAGTTATAATTGCACAGCTGTTAGGCAATCACGAGCATAACTGTTTTCGGCATTTTTCCAACTGATATGAGTTACGAAATTCAGTACTTATTGATTGTTCGGCCACAATTTTCAGTCAAGTAATTTATATGTGCGTGATCTTGGGTTGAGCTACGCATTTCTGATTTTCCCTGTCTTATATTTGCACTATCAGTTTGTGTTCGTTAGTCAATTTTCCGTCGCAGTCCAATGACGATCGTAGACGGTTCGAACGCGTCAATTATTTATGCACGTCTATGATTGCGTATGTATAGGGGATTTTACCAATAATGAGTTTATCAAAGTGATAAGGAAGGTCAGAATTAGACACGATATAATGATTAGTCGAACGCTAACCAATTGTGTAGTATTCTTCTAAAATTTAATTTAATAAGAACCAGCTTTGATCGCTAAATCTTAGCTTGAAAACAGCTAGCTCATCGAAAAACGAGATAGTTACCGAGGTCGTTTAAACAGCGTAATTCCTGTCAGACAAAAAATGCGGCTGAACCTAAATTAGACATAGCCACAAGTATTTTAACATACGAATACTATAAATGTAAACCTGATTATGAAATGAACTATCTAAAAAAGAATTACCGAACGATGTTATATAAGTTAACCATTTTGGAATGAGGTATGAACAGCATAATTATGAGTAGGTGTATACGTAAATGGAGGAAGACAACTGATAGTTTACAAGAGAAGGTGAAATTATTGATTATTATGATTATAATTGCTAATAGTGAATTGGTTCAAGTACATGCTGACAATCTCGTAAGAAGAGACACAATCGCATCCACAGTGCATGGTTTAGTAAAAGTGCACAAAACAGGTAACCCTTTCAGACTAATTGCTAATGTGTTTATAAAGCATATAAAAACACCCATGCTTCTACGTCATAGAATAAGGAAATACTCGAACTGCTTTGATCGTGCATTTGTGTATTCGTATCTTTTGATTAAGATTGACGATAAATGTGTCCAAAATGAAAGTGATATGTCGTCATGCATTCGTGTGGTATTCATGTATACCAATCTACTGGCACCCAGAGCATGGGAATTCCTGTGTTGTTTCATTATTGGTCATCAGTTAAAATTAGAAAGGTGCAAAATGTCGATGGAATGCATCGTGAACATATGCAAGTCTTCTTTTTATTTTTACTTTAAAGAAAGAAGTCCATGTACAAATTAGAGGTGTTCCTGAATGACAGTCATTGTCGGTTCCGATAGCGATTATCTTTGTGCACTACTTGGAAACAAATCGTTTAGATAAGATACCATTTTATTTACGATTCTTGAATGACATATTAGTGATTTGGAATCAATGTGCTGATATGGAAAATTTCCTACATTCATCCAATAAAATGGATGAAATCCAATTTACGATATCAAGGTAGCAATTGGATGGATTACCATTTCCGGGTATCGAGTTAATTATAAACGTTCCATAATTAAAATATATGCTTATATGAAAGATATCTACTCGAGTATAATTTATAATTTCAGGTGAAACCTTCGTTAATGAATAAACATTGATATATTAAAATGAAATCAAATTAGCAGATAAAAAACAAAGAGATTAATTAAGAGGACTTTTAGAAATATTCACTGATAATTAGTTGACTTTGGAATTAATAGAGGCAATGACCACAATTATTATTAGCTAATTAAATCTAAAGTTGCATTACGTTAAACCTGAAAGAAAACAGTACGACTCCAAACTAAGCAGGAAATTAAAATCATTAGTAACTAAAGGAAACATCAGAAAGACCACACCTTTACCTGAGCACTAGACTTGCTAACCAAGAGGCGAAAATTGAACCGTTGGACACAAAAGGATTATGTGAAATTACACACTTACACCCATAACCTTATGTATGTGGGTAAAACCACGCGCCAAATTATGGTGACAGGAATGAGACACAAGACTACATGTCATTAGTTCAGATTTTGTACGTCATGCGGTGGAGACAGGACACACAATTAACTGGACTGATTGTAGACGCATAGTGATTTTCACTCGTAACACACCGACGAGATTGATTAAGAATTGACTGAAATTAAATCGAGTAATAACATGTTAAGTGAAACAGCTGTGCAAAAATCGATATACTCCATTTGGAATATAAGCCTACCAAAGATAGAAACCTATGATTGCGTTAATCAGAACCGGATACGAATTCTAGCGAAAGATTATTACTTTTTGACTAAAATCAGCTACTATGTAACTTTAATAATTTACTACTTGCCAATCAATTTCTAGGATTATTTACAATTTTAATATGTACTATTTCAGCATTTCAGCATTTATGTTTCTGGTGCGACTATTACATTTAACATTTATTGACGAATTATTATGCCAACTTTCATCTATCCTCAAAATATTGCTATGATTTTTCCTCACAACGTATTTTCTCATCCGTTATTCACTTAATTCAAATTCTTAACTTGTAACTTGTAACTAACTTTAGAAGAATGTAGGCTTACATTGTTTTTACCATAGGCTTGCCTAATCTTTATTATGTTTCCCCCTCTGTCACCATAGGATGCACCTTAAAACACGTCATTGCACAATTTAAGAGGCAAAACAATTAAGTGCGTAAGTATGATTTTTTCGATGCAGTTGGTCAGCTACGTACTAACATATTATCCTCACAATTAGTCTGACGCCTGCACAGCAGAATTTAAATTGCGTCAGTATAGTTTGATCTAGATGAATTTGTACGTGCAGGTAATTAAAATTGACTGACACACACGCACACATACACAGACGAAATGCGCCTACTTACGGAGACGCTTTAATAGATATACGATCGACCTGGTAAAAGTCTAAATGGAGCCGTCTTAACGAAGTTTATTACTTGTTCCATTACTCGTCTGCATTTGGTTGGATGAACAGAGAGTCGGCAGAGGAGCTCGACGACTAGTATTCTAAATTCCAAGATCAAAATATTGACGCGGAACGAAAAAGCCTTGCCAGAGAGCAAAGAGAGATCAGGCAATTATGCAATATTCTTTCATGCAATAAATACACACATCATCCAGAACTCCTTTGAGCTAGCAGGCGAACTGTATAGAAAAAACGTCGAAGAACATAAAAATGGTCTCGCTTGACGTCTCGTCTTATATTAGCGTGTACAAAACCGTGCAATTTGCATTGGAAGGAAAATATTACCGTCATTTCAATGGTGTAGCTACGGGACGTTGCATTGCACCTCTCCTGGCAGATGTATGCATGCACCATCTTGAAAAAAACGAGCTTAAATATGTAATTGACCAGTGCGCAGATTATCTACTATTCTTTATCCACGATTCAGCAGACCCAACCGAAATTTTCATACAAGTCAATGTAGCCAACCCAGACATTTCCTTCACTCTCGAGGTGGACATCCAACACACTGGAGAAGAAAAATAGTGATTTTCCACTAGCAATAATTAGAAAATCTTCTTTCACTGGGCAATACATTCACTACAGCAGCATTGTGTCAGCATCTCACAAAAGAAATCTAGTAAACAACCTAGCAAATAGAATCAGGAATATCGGCACTGTACAAAAGATCGAGGAAGATCTGAACTACCTGGCGAAAGGCTTGCCTATGGACAACCACCTGGAGCAGTTCAAAGATGTCAATATCAGACCATGTCAGATTCGCACTATAGACGATACCGTCTAGTAGGTTTTCCTGAAGTTACCATTCAGAGGCAACGTACCGGCCTCAACAGTTGCACCGCGGTTAAATAGACTTGCTAAGGAGATTTTGTCATTGTAAATGTTAATATCACATTTAGAGAAACAAAGAGAAACATCAGATTGGATGACAATAATCTTCAAATCATTCATAGTCTACAAATTCTCACGTATGTGCGGCAGCAATTATATTTGACGTTGGAAAAAAGGAATTAATCTCCAGTATCCAGCAACATTTACCGCAGCAAGTATGTATTAGGTGTTGCGAACGTAGTAACAAATTAGTTCAGTTGTGGCCAGAAGGATAAACCAAAGGCAGCATGAACGGAATCTCCTCAGCAAGTGATTTAAAAATAGCTATGCACATTTAGGAGCTTACATTCTAAACGGGGCACCCAGCCAATTTGACGAATTTGGCAGATCTACACAAAGCAAAGTTCTAAACTTGCAAAGGTTTCACTAAAATAATTTTTTACTGAATTGGGCACGAACCACGAAACACAAAAACAGTGTAAAAGAATTCGCACAGGTAACAGTCAACAAACTGAACAATAAAAATTTTAATCAAGGTTGCGATCCTGATATAAACACCTGACCCATTAATTACTTACATATGTCAGTATAAACTAAGAATTGTATAGTGTACAAAAGCCAATTCATCCAGTAGACCGGTTTCGTCCTTATTGGGAACTCATCAAGTACTGGCCAGAATTTGCCGCGGACAGGATACGAACCTGGGCACGTCTGCTTCGGAATCTGGTGTTCTAACCACTGAGCTATCCTGCAGCACACTACACTACACACAATTTTCAGTTATATACTAACTAATGTAACTTGGTTAGTCAATTTTTCCTTTAGGTGGAGCTCATATGGCATCCATTTAGACCCAAGGTTCCAACTAACCATCCCCAATCTGTCATTACTGAACAGACACCACACTACATGGGGAAGTGGTATTGAATAATTACCATAATCAATGTTGTGATCTTGGTATAAGCACCTGACCCATTAATTACATACATATGTCAGTATAAACTAAGAATTGTATACTGTAGAAAAGGTAATTCAGCCAGTAGACCGGTTTCGTCCTAATTGGGAACTCATCAGGCTGACAGAACTCGAACCTGAGCACGTCTGCTTCGGAAAATGGTTCTCTAACCATCACTCGTTAACACAATGAGAATGACACATACACACCAAAACATGCACAAAGATACGAAAATCAATTTCCAGTAAACCGCAAACAAGAAATTGAAGTAAAGCTAATAATCAGACTACTTGTCTCCTACTTAATCAATTGAAATCCCAGGATGTGTAACATTCAAAGATTGTGAATCGTTGTTGAGTATTCTCAAAATAAACCGGCTCTTATTCAAATTTCTCTTAAAGGCTCTTTCTCTTTTAATTATATATATATATATATATATATATATATATATATATATGTGTGTGTGTGTGTGTGTGTGTGTGTGTATTTATACAAAAGATGAATTGGCATAAAACAAGATATTGCATGTCAAACCCTAAATACAGTTGTTATATCTATTAATCTTTAACAAATTTCAAGTGAAAAGATATTCAAATGCACAATTTCTGTGTTTTGATGGCCAAAATATTTGTGCAATTCGCGTCACACACGCCGTTGCAATTACGAGGTTTTTTGACCACTGGTTCTGCTAAGCATTTTTAAGATTACGTCGGTGTTTAATATTTCTCACTTTCTCTTAATCATTCGCTATGGTTCCAAGGTGTTGCCAACTGGCAAAGCGAAATGACGAGTTCGCGTCTGTGCGAAGTCCTTCTTCACGCGTGCCCTTGTGTGGCGTTAATAAGCCATGTGAGAAACGATTAGTACGGTTCGCTAATTACTTTCTGATTCATTGTCAGTACCGCTACCGTAAACACAGTATTGGCTAGCTTTTCCCCTGTTCCCGTGTCTTAACGTTGCCATCATCGTCATAATCATCTTTGCTATGAGTACCACCAACAAAAACATCAACAACAATAAAATAGTTGTTCCTATCGCCAATGCATTGTTCTGTAAGTTGAAAGGCACGACAGCAATCTCGCCTTGACCGTCATGTAAATTGTAATTCGAATCATTAATGAACATTCCAATTATCAGCAAAATTGTCAGCAGAAACGTGTGATCATCGATTGCACACACATAGCAGTTGCTATCAATCAAAAGTGCACTTTCGCGCTATCCATTTTGCAAATTAATAATAATTAGGATCGTTCACGTCAATCTGATAACTACTTCGTCTGTCCTAACGCGGATTTGACCTTCTACACGCACGACCTTCTACATTTTGTTATTCTTCCTGCCGCGTTTACCCAAGTTGACGTCATTGGTCACATAAGTATTTTCTGCTTTGATTAGCATTAGTCATGACTTCATCCAACAATTTATTACCTTTCGGTTATATTTTGCTACACAGGCGTTTTGCAATGCAGTTCGTAACATTGCACTCGTTTATGGCGTACAATTAACAACACTCATAATTTACAATTAATAATTGCAGGTTAAATTGCTGCACGCATTCAATTAATAAGAACTAAAACAGAGAAGAAAAGGGAACTGGGATTATTGGAGTAACCATAATTATCAAGGTAACTGAGGCCATTCGGTCAACGGCAGGACAAACAAGTCTGAGTTGGAGGCTAACTAAAATGAACACAACTTGCAAAGACTATTTACATTTTGGATAATAATTGTAATTATTTAATATATAATAATAGAAATCTCCACAAAATATATTATTAAGCTTTGTATAACATGAGACTCGCATAAAACGGAAAATACAAGTCACCACCGATACAATGCCTTTGTCTGCATTGAACGACGTCTCGTTCGTAGTCAGGACAGCTTTTAGCGAAAATTGACCTCACCATCGCTACGTCCAGAGGCATGCAGTTCATCAACGAAAGCAGAGTCCACTCTATGTTCACAGTTATAAGTTTCGCGCCAACTATAATACTTCAGGCGAACAACCTTTTAATGCGTATTAGCTAGCTCTGATATGCTGTCAATGGGCAGATCTCAATCATTCTCTCTCCCTTACACCACTCACATAAACTCTAAACAAACGTCATGCATGGCATTGATGTAGAATTGATTGTAAAGCGTCATGATTTCTATCAAAATATCATGTCATACGACAAGGTGGCTCAGTGGTTAGAGCACCAGATTCCGAAGCAGACGTGCCCAGGTTCGAGCCCTGTCCGCGGCAAATTCTGGCCAGTACATGATGAGTTCCCACTAAGGACGAAACCGGTCTACTGAATGAATTGCCTTTTCCACACTATACAATTCTTTGTGTATAGCGACAAATGTATGTGCTGGATGGGTCAGATGTTTATGTCAAGATCACAACCTTGATTTAATTAATTGTTATCACCGCCCAAGCAATCAATGTAAATTTAAATAAACAAATTAGACAAGTTTAATTTTTTCTTTAAATCAAGTTTGCGAGCTTGAAGTAAACACCAATCCCATTGTATTTAACCAGTCATCAAACAGCCTAGCAAAACTACCGTTTAATTTTTCAATTTCTAATTGTCATTTTACACGTAAAACTACTTATGTACACCTGTTATTCCAGCAAATTCATCGTTATCAGTTATCACATTCGCGGTAATTTATGACATCATAAAATTAAATATATAACAGTTAGATACTGTTTGTGGCGGAGAACTAATATATATGCAATTACCTATTAGGTGTTGCTAAACTACTAGAGGTGAGAGCCGCATATCTAATTTTGTTTGTAATATATATACATTGCAGTATGATCCTCGCTATACAGATTACTGTCGTACTCTAATTTAATGTTTGTGACTGCATAGAAATTGTGCAGCCGACATTTCCAGTAACGTACTATGTATGCAAAACTACTAGATATGAGATCCGCATATCCTATTTTGCTTTTCATATATACTCAATACGGTTTGATCCTCGCTTGTCAGTTTGCCGTCGTACACTGATTATGGTCATAGAAGGTGGAAAGGCGTCAGTACGTTGCGATTGGCTGTAGTTTTGTTATGTTGTTCGACAACTGGTTAAATACAATGGGATTGGTGTCTACTTCGTGCTCGCAAACTTGATTTAAAGAATTGTTACTACCACCCGCGCAATCAATGATTGTTTAATTGTACTCTAATTTAACCATTTAAACTTTTAAAGCAAATTTTACGATATAATCACCATTCTACTTTAAAATCAATGATGATTATAAATTTAATAATTAACAAAATGATGATGGCTGTAATTGAAAAAGATAATTTTCTTTATTTAATTTTTGACGTTTAAATTTTGTTAATAATATGATAAAATTATTAGAAAGAGCTGAGATTGCAAATGTTATAATATGATCTTTTAAAATTGCCGCCCTTATTTAGCGACTTTGCGTCTCTGCCTTCAGTACCGGAGCATAATTCTTAACTTTTGTGAGGCCGACGGAAACTTCCCAAAGGCCTATTAAGTCGTATCGGGGTTCGTCCTTTGTTTCCTGTTGTCCAGTTTATCTCCTTCATTCTGCTTCGCTTAAATGATATCTGCTTTGTCGGTGTCTTTCTGTTATAACGATGAATATTTGGTTTCCATTTTTAGCGTATGTTAGAAATACATAAAGTCAAATATTTCTTAAATCAAGTTTGCGAGTTTGATGTAAATACCAATTCCATTGTATATAAAAACTCACATACACTGATGCTTTCTGACCTCGTACAATCATCATTAGGGGCCGATGGCATACGAACTAATGTGGATCAATCTACAATTCGCAATTAAGGCACGGCAAATCAAATGAGCAACTCTCGGCCGCAGAAGTCCCGAATACATCGCATTTGTCGCGAAATGTTGGCTGCACAATTAATCTACAGTAACGAACATAAATATTTTACAGCTTTCGCCGCATCTCGTACGCCTAGTAACGTCCAACTGGCGTGGCTTTTACCTCAAACCTCAGAAACATAACTTGAATGGCTCTTATCACCACCCGCGCAACCATTGGTTGTCAAAAAGTATATTTATTTGAACAATAAAGGTGAAAATTCATTGATACATATGTTTGTGCGTTTTCCGCTTTCTGTTTGCTGCTATATATGTACGTGTTTAATCCAACCTAATCCTCCTCACCTTTTAAAGTTTATCATATAATTTATTAGTTATTGCAGTCGAGGTGAGTACTGGAGAAAAGAATTGGGCCTCCGTTCTGTGTCATGTAAACCTGCTTTATAAGAAATTTTCGCTTCGCGATAAGATTCAAATACTGACGTATAAAAGCACGGTTAAGATATGCGTTTGCTTAGACACCTGACACAGTTGAATTTATATTCACCAAAAACTTGTCTATTTAGAAACCATGATATTAGGACAATGTAATGTAGAGCAGACGATATCCATTATTATTATTATTATTATTATTATTATGTTAGTAGGTGTGGTCAATAACATTTAGGAAGATGATGCAGATAACTGTATTGACTTCTGACTGAATACACATATTTAGTGTGCGCGGATAAAGAATGTTAATGAATGTTGTGTTAACTCCACAGAACTGTACGAAACTGGGCTTCCAAGTTTAGAGACTATTTCCATTTCGACCAAAAGCAATGCTTCATTCACATAACATAATAAATTGTATGCTACAGTGCAACATAAACTCATCCAATCTTAGCATACAACAAAGATAAATGATTGCGCGAGTGGTGGTAACAATTATTTAAATCAATTTTTGCGAGCTTGAAGTAAACACAAGTCCCATTGTGCTTAACTAGTCGTAGAATAAAATAGCGCTTGCTTCATTTGTTTCGTGAAATGCATCTGATGAAGATCTTCGGTAATGAAGATCGAAATATCATAGAAAAAAAAAGAAAATTACTGGAACACGTGTTTTGCCAGCCAAAACGCAGATCAGGTAATTACACTATTCCAGTGCTTGCTTCATTTGTTTCTGTGAATGGTTTGATGAAGATCTTGTACGAAGATCGAAATATCATAGAAAAGAAAATTTGAACAATGAAAGTTAAAGAATAAACGCAGATCAGGTAATTAAAATAGCAAACCTACCGCCAGAGACAGGCACTGACGCGTTTCGACCTTCCATGATCATCATCAGAGTACGACGGCAAACTGACTATCGAGTATCAAACCGAATTGAATATATATGGAAATCAAATTTAGGTATGCGGCTCTCACCTCTAGCAGTCTTGCATACATTGAACTTGACTGGAAATGTCGGCTGCACAATTTCTATGCAGTCACGAACATTAACTGTTTGCAGCTTTCGCCACATATACATATATATAGGCAATACAATTTAAATAATAATTGATTGCGCGGGTGGTGGTAACAATTCTTTAAATCAAGTTTGCCTGCTTGAAGTAAACACCAATCCCATTGTATTTAACCAGTCATCGAACAACATAACAAAACTACCGCCAGCTGCAACGCACTGACGCGTTTGGACCTTCCATGATCATCATCAGAGTACGACGGCAAACTGACTATCGAGTATCAAACCGCATTGAATATATATGGAAATCAAATTTAGATATGCGGCTCTCACTTCTAGCAGTCTTGCATACATTGAACTTGACTGGAAATGTCGGCTGCACAATTTCTATGCAGTCACGAACATTAACTGTTTGTAGCTTTCGCCACATATACATATATAGGCAATGCAATTTAACAACAATTGTTTGCGCGGGTGGTGGTATTAATTCTTTAAATCAAGTTTGCAAGCTTGAAATAAACACCAATCCCATTGCATTTAACCAGTCGTCGGACAACATAGCAAAACTACCGCCAGTTGTCCGTGTTACTGTAACGGTAACTGGCGGCTCGATCCTGTTGGCGCGTTTCGCGCTGGCCTTGATCGTCTCTACATTCAATGTGCCACAAGAACATCTTTAATTTGGCGAAATCATACGAAGCGAGTAACCGCGCCCAACCATTTGCAGTTCGCTTGTGGTGTTCAACGCCTTTTAAATTATCACACATTGCCTCGCTATCATTAAGTCGACTCCAACTTACAGTCCGGCATCCGTGCAAGTAGTTTAATTTCCTGCACACACCTCAACAATTTCTTTAACTAAGTCACTACTTCTTCCATGAAGACCGTTTTAATGTCCAAGCAATAGATGAGCAACAGTAATTATCCGGATTTATAGTGATTAACAACAAAACAGTGTTGTTTAGACTACCTCATACAATTGTTGACGTCGCAAATTATGATTGGCTAGATGTTGACTTCATCAGTATTGGTTGGGTCGTTTATGCGGTTTCCCTCATATTTTACTATAACGGTGTCGTTGAGTCTAGACTTAATTATCCCTAACTCCGTAGTCAAAATGTTCATTTGCGCAGACAGTATTCTTACGAAGTTTTCCAACCCATCAGATGAAGTTATTTTTTCAAACACAAATGCTTTATTTTCACTCAATTATGTATTGGAGTTTGCTCGCATAAAACGCGTCCATTTAGTGAAACAAAATACAAATCTTTATATTATTTCATATTCACGACTGCGGAGCAAATGTTCGTTCCATCATTGCCCTGACTGCTTCATCTTAATTCGTGCAATGCAGCGAGGACGTTCTGCTGCATTCACGTCAGCCTTCCATTGGACCATTGTTACGTCATCGGCCTTTGATTGGGCTATTGCTACACTACAGTTATCTGGTCCTTCAAAGCTGAATTCCTATTACCAATTTAATATCGCTCCTATCATGTACTTCAAAGGTGCGTAATTGCATATTTGCTTAAAGTTTTACTAAGTCGTCATTCAATTGATAAATAAAGTATGAACAGGCTTTTTAGTAATTATTAAACATTGAAGTCGGTACTATACCCTGCCGCACTGTTACAACTATAATCATTCAAATAATTTTAACTATGAATTACTAGGTTAATTATTAAATAAAAATCTATCTTCTATCACTGATTAAGTCAGACAGTGAGTTCTGTCTAATTGCACTAATACAACATGCTTTAAACTCATATTAGTTTCAAATTTACGTAGAATCGTTCAAACTGAGATATGAATTTGTCAAGAAATGTCTTATATATATATATATATATATATATATATATATATATATATATATGTGTGTGTGTGTGTGTGTGTACCAAATAACCATCCTCAATCTGTCATTACTGAACAGACACTACATTGTGAAATGGTATTGGGAATTCATCACGTACTGGCCAGAATTTGCCGCGAACAGGGTGGCTCAGTGGTTAGTGCAGGAGATTCCAAAGTAGACGTGCCCTGGTTCGAGCCTTGTCCGCGTCAAATTCTGGAGAGTGCGAGATGAATTCTCGATACGGACGACACCGGTCTACTGACGCCTACATATTCAGTTAGCTGTTGTATGCGCTCCTGAATAACTTTTATGGATTACAGATTCGTCAGGTGGATGTTTATGCCCTTCATAGCCAATGGTTGGCGGAGCAAATTCTGTAGCTTTTCATATTGTAAATCGCATAACCCATTAGAATGAACTTAATTTTTCTCTCCAGGATCTCGGAGTCTCGTGGCACCAACACTGCAACACCCCTTCATTGTTCTTTATGCTCGCTCAACCGTCGCGTTATTCTACGTGTGGTAAGTGGCTGCACTCGAATCTTTTAGGCCATAGTCCTTGCACCACGAATTAAATTCTCCCGACTCGAACTGTACACCCTGTTCGCTGTGCCCATTGTACGGTCAGTAATTCTTTTCGGTGACGGTACACTTTTGCTCCGCCTTAGTCAGTGTGCGAATTATGTATTGCGCTGCACATCCATGCACTCGGAACACTGCTGCTATACCAATATTTGACGGATCAGTCACAATTGACATGCGACTTACTGGAAAAGTCAAAATTGTGTTGCCCATCAATTTCCGCTTAAGTTGGATAAACGCTTCTTGAGCCTCCTTCGTCCAACGAATCGGTGACTTGATACAAGTTAACTTAGACAAGAGCTGTTGCGTAACCACCATCCCTGCGATATATGATATATAGAAATGCATCATACTAATATACCGACGAAACAGTTTTCTAGTTGTAAGCACCGGACAATCCTTGATAGGCTGTACTCTCAAATCTGACGGCATACATCCCTCCGCTGTGACTGAATAGTCCAGGAACCGCAATTGCCGACCTATCTCTATATTCTACGGCTACAGCCAATAACTTCTGCTGCCTAATGCATGATTGGAGTTCAGTAGAAGCTCATATATTAACATCGTCAAAGTAAGACAGACACGAAAAAGTCCATCATTTCTTTGAATCAAGTTTGCGAGCTTTAAGTAAACACCAATCTCACTATATTTAACCAGTCGTCGAACAACATAGCGAAACTGCCGCCAGCCGCAACGCACTGACGCGTTTCGACCTTCCATGATCATCATCAGAGTACGACGGAAAAATGACTATCCATCATTGTTTGGAACACTTTCGTTGCTTTCTTCAGACCAAATGGTACCTCAATGAATTGAAATGACGTTGGGATACCTGCAACGCTAACCTCCAGCGGTCTTCGGGCCGAACGCCAATTTGCCAAAATCCCTATTTGAGATGAAGCACGGCAAACCATTTGCCCCCCCGCTAGCTGTAGGAACAGATCACGCAGATCCATCATGGGATACGGGTCAGTTCAATCAGCGAGTTTAATTGCCGAAAATCAGCCGCCGGTCGGAGCGAACCATCCTTTTTCGTAACGCAAATCAAGGAATCTCGAAAAACAGATGATGATGATGATGATGGTCCAAGAACGCCGACTTCTATCATTTCTTTGGTTGCTCGTGTCGCTGCTGCTAATTTATTTGGGGTGTGGGCACCATATACTTTCGGTGGTTCGTAACCTTCATTTAATTCTAGCCATAGTTTAAAGCGGCCGAGCATCGGCCCTGGATATTCGCTGCAATCAGGAAGTTAAAATATAGTATTGTAATGGCTTTAAAGCTCTTTAAATTCTGCATACGGCAGCTCTACTAGCACTGTCACTGTACGATCAAGTAGTTCCTGGACAGCCACGCGCGCAAAAGTGCTTCTAATGAAAAATCTTGCGCTCGGATTGAAGCTTCAAATATTTAGAATTAGAAGTTTGGCTTTTCGACATACACGGCTGATAGCACAGGCTTAACTTCTGGTGAAGGTCTGAAATGCCTAATCGATTCTGAACTGAACATCGGCCGAGGTCCGTTTGATGCCATCTGGGATCGGTCGCCATTGTTCTTGTCATTCATATTATTTTGGTTGTTTATGCGGATTCTCTCAGAGTTTACCATAAACGTTTCATCTGTACTTAAGTTTGTCATCTTTGCTGATATTATTTTTGCTAAGTTTTACAAACCATACAAAGTTAGTCAATTTGCTAGACACAAACGCTTCATTTTTATTAACTTATTCATAGGAGTTTGTTTGTATGAAGTGCGTCCCTTTAGAAAAGCAAATTACGAATAAATATTATTTCGTATTCACGTCTGCAGATCAACTGCTGCTTTCATAATTGTCCTAACTTTGCTTCGTCTTAATTCCTGTACTTCTGCGAGGACATTCTTTTGTATTCAAGTCAGTCCTAACTAGGGCTATTGGAGCGTTCGCGACCTCAAAGATGGCTAATGCAAGGAGAGCCTCGTATGATATTAACTGAGAAAGATTTGTACATCTTTTATATATTATTTATTTTGATAATTTAATAAAAATAATTACTAATAAGAAGCTTAACCAAAAGTTAACTATTTCATTAAGTTGTATATTAATGGTGAAATATTTCTTGATTTTTGATAATCAGTTCTCAATTACAAAGGATGAGAATAAAATTCAATATTGTTTTAGGCCCAAAAATATATGCACATCCCTGCATTTACATTATGCTGCTGGCATTTTCAACTAGGCTTGAGAGACGCCTGTATGATTTTCCATATCATTCATAAACATAACAGTTCGATCCTAGCAAGTCAGTTTGATCACACACTATGCCTTATTTAGTTTCAACTGACAAATTTAGGTACATAATTGGTCAGGTGTTTATTTGAAGATCGCAACCATGATTAAAAGTAATTATCATCTCTCACGCAACCAATGTTCGTTTAATTATATAAATGTTCATTTCAATACCACTCACCCATGTAGTGTGGTATCTTTCATTACTGAACAGACACCACACTATATGAGGAAGTGGTATTGAAATAAACATTTATATAATTAAACGAACATTGGTTGCGCGGGTGGTGATAACAATTATTATAATCAAGGTTGCGGTATAGATATAAACACCTGACCCATTAATTACTTACATTTTCCAGTATAAACTAAGAATTGTATAGTGTAGAAAAGGCAATTCATCCAGTAGACCAAGAATTCTGGCCATTTGATGATGAGTTCCCAATAAGGAGGAAACCGGTCTACTGGATGGATTGCCTTTTCTACACTATACAATTCTTAGTTTATACTGACATATGTAAGTAATTAATGGGTCAGGTGTTTATATCAAGACCGCAACCTTGATTATATTAATTGTTATCACCACCCGCGCAACCAATGTTCGTTTAATTATATAAATGTTCATTTCAATACCACTTCCCCATGTAATGTGGTGTCTGTTCAGTAATGACAGATTGGGTATGGTTAGTTGGAACTTTGGGTCTAAATGGATGCCATATGAGCTCCACCCAAAGGAAAAATTGACTAACCAAGTTACATTAGTTAGTATATAACTGAAAATTGTGTAGTGTAGTGTGCGGCAGGATAGCTCAGTGGTTAGAGCACCAGATTCCGGAGCAGACGTGCCCAGGTTCGTATCCTGTCCGCGGCAAATTCTGGCCAGTACTTGATGAGTTCCCAATAAGGACGAAACCGGTCTACTGGATGAATTGCCTTTTCTACACTATACAATTCTTAGTTTGTACTGACATATGTAAGTAATTAATGGGTCAGGTGCTTATATCAAGACCGCAACCTTGATTATACTATTCTTAATAGCCGTTTAAATCTTATGCACAAAAAAATTGAACTGAGCTCCATATTAAAAAGATAAAGAGAATTTTGTTTGTCGTTTCTTCGGTACTCTCGGCTTCAGTCTGCAGCACTCTCTCGAGATCTTCGCTACGTCAATCTATCACTCATTCTAGATATTTGTGACAATCGTTTCAGTCCTAAAAAGAGCCATTATCGCATTCTCGTCCTCAGCGTTAGCCAATGCAGCAAACGGCAGAGCTGATATTCCAGGCCCAATATATGCATTTTTAGTTTGATCCTCGATTGCATGTTTTCCGTTGTGTTCTGATGACGAACATGGAAGGCCCAAACGTGTAAGTATGTGTGGCTGGTGGTAGTTTTGTTATGTTGTGCGACTTTATAAATAAGTTTGGATTGGTGATTATCTTGCGCTCGCAAATTTGATTCTCTGTGTTCACTAGTCAATATGGCACAGGGGATTAACTGTTTAGCTCTTAACAAAGTGGTCGTGAGTCCAATTCCTGTCCAAAATGATCCTGGCTTCTACAGACGAGTTGTCAAATTTTAAAGTATGCAGGATCTTACATCTGTATAGCATTTAGTTAGCTTATACCGACAATGTAGGCTTCGTGCCTATTTCGGACGGTAATTTGAATTTGAACTAACCATTGAGGACAACAGTATTTGCCTCGTTAATTTCATTATTATTAACAAACTTTTTAAATAATTGGACAATCTAAACGCCTAAATCTTGCCATTCTTTTGTTGGTTCAAGATATTAATAAACGCGGACAAGGTAACTCGGTCATTACCAAGCTAGCAGTAACACGCATTGCATTGATGCGTTTCAGCTGTTCTAGAAACGTATGAATCGATCGCCTCAGTTTAACGAAATGCTAAACCATAGACAGACGGACAGGTAACTGGATGAGCTAACAATTAGACAGACAAATTGAAGAACAGTTAATCCTAATATACGTGTGGACGCAAAAACAGATTACCAGGTCTGTTTAAAAAAGAAATATATACCACTGGACAGGCAAGAAAATGCAAGCCACACTGACTAACAAACACACCAGCACACAAACACACACACGTACACACAAACTATTTAGTACAAACGTAAATAGGATATTTTACGACATACTTTTGGCCAACATAATAACGAACAATGTGTGATCATGTGCACACGTTCGATAACATTTTTCTTTTTCATCTGGTGGTGAGTGGAGCACTTGACGAGAGAAAAAAAATCTTATACCAAAAAATTAAACGTTTTCGAATACACACAATTAGTGTATGTACGTGTGTGAGTGTGTGTGTATTGTACGTTTAATTTAATAATTTGGCGCTAAATCGATTTTTTAATAGTTTGAGTTTCTATAACCGTCAAAACTAAAAAACAAGTACGAAATATCGGCAATAATTGATTTAATACGAAAGCTTCAGTCTAGACATGACCTTGTTTACGCTTTCCGATGAACAACGTCTTCTGAATATGTGACAATTCAGGCAAACGATATTAAACCTCTTCAGAAGTCTCCAAAATACTTTTCTTTAAATCAAGTTTGCGAGCATGAAGTAAACACCAATCCCGTTCTATTTGACCAGTCATCGGACAACAGCAAAACTACCGTCAGTCATACATACTAACGCAAACGGTTAATGTTCGTGACTGCACAGAAATTGGCTAGCATAAAAATACGAACATTGGTTGCGCGGGCGATGATAACAATTATTATAATCAAGGTTGCGATCTTGATATAAACACCTGACCCATTAAGTACTTACATATGTCAGTATAAATTAAGAATTTTAAAGTGTAGAAAAGGCAATTCATCCAGTAGACCGGTTTCGTCCTTATTGGGAACTCATCACGTACTGGCCAGAATTTGCCGCGGACAGGGCTCGAACCTTGGCACGTCTGCTTCGGAATCTGGTTCTCTAACCACACTACACAACAAACAATTTTCAGTTATATACCAACTAATGTAACTTGATTATTCTAGTTTCCTTTAATTTTATAAATGTTCATTTCAATACCACTTCCCCATGTAGTGTGGTTTCCGTTCAGTAATGACAGGTTTGGGATGGTTATTTAGAACTTTGGGTCTAAATGGATGCCATATGAACTCTACCTAAAGTAGAAACAGACTAACCAAGTTACATTAGTTAGTATATAAATGAAAATTGTGTGTAGGGGAGTGTGATCAGGTTCGAGCCCTGTGCGCGACAATTTCTGGCCATTAGTTGATGAGTTCCCAATAAAGACGAAGACGGTCTACTGGATGAATTGCCTTTTCCACGCTACACAATTCCTAGTTTATGCTGACATATGTGCATAATTAATGTGTCAGGTGTTTATATTAAGACCGCAACCTTGATTATAATAATGGCTAGCAGGTTCGTTAGGAATAAAATTTGACAAAACGGTAAGTACTAGTTAAAAATTAGGTTTTGCTGACCTTCAGTCTACTTCGTAGCGTCTACCGGCCGCTAACGTACAACAGTGCCAAAAGGAAAATCATTGCATAGGGGAATTGTTTTTTCAATTGTTAGGTTTGCATGCCAGCAGACAAAAAACATTCGAGTTCCATCAGAAATGATTAGTCAACCAGTTAACCAGGGTAACACACAGAAAGGCAAATCCTTATTTATCTGATGTGACATATTTTTGCACAGAAATTGGACACTGTGAACGATAAGCAAAGGAAAAATGGCAGAATCTCGCAATAAGTTGGGAATTTTATACCTTTACTAAAGTACACTCGTAAAACTCGGTTTAAGTAAGTTAAGCATCAAGCCGAATTAGACACTATAAACATCGCTACGTATAGAACCTTCGCTTCAGCCTATTACGCTTATTGTAGCGAAATTTTGTTCAAATAAAAATAATATTTCCAATCGCTGTTAAAATCAGTCAGTTTGTGCACGAAAAACAATTTATATTTAATTATGTTTACATTGAGATCACGCCCATTTCGAAAAGTATTTAATGAAGTACTGGAATCTAATTGGTCGACAAATTAACCAATAACGTGCGGCCTATAAAATACATGTGCACAATTTATAGCAAAGCAGACCGTTTTATCTAACGCTGTGTGGGCCATGTACATCTCAGCGACTGGACAGGTATTTACGGTTGACAGCACATTTACCTTGCACCAAATACAGTCTGAGCCTTCATATCTGCATTTACAAGTGGACCATCTACCATCGAAAAGAAGTGACAAATAACGATCTCGAAATGTCAGCACAATAAGGCTATCAGGCGACTCAGTACTGACCAGTGCCTAAATTCAAATTAGCCCCATTGCGTTTGCACTTAACGGAGCGTTATTTGCACCTGGAGCATACCAAGATTCAAGACTTGGTCTCGATTTCTCAGCAATTAACGTCTAGGAGCCACCTACGTTGCGAACTCAAGACATTACGGCTTCATGGGTGTGAAATCTTCCATGTCCACAACACATTAATGATGCTTGATTTATCGCCTAACGTCTTATTATCCCAGGTGAGCATTAGAAATATGGATCACGACAAAAAAACTGTAATTTATTGCGATTTTACGTAAAATTATTGCAACTATGCTAAGCATTTAATAACAAAATGTCAACAAACCTCGTTTTTTAGAACCCTTCAGTTATTTTTACTTATAGGACATATAATTAGAATTCGGGCCTGTCGTGTGGAAAAGATTGGTGTCACAGCCTGTTAATTAAATTCTCGTAAAACGTCTCATAATAATAAAAATATCAATCATGACAAAAAGTGGTCATTTGTAGCGATTTTGTCACGCAATTATCTTACCTACCATGTGTCGTCCTTATTCGTAATTCGTCACGTACTGGCCAAAATTTATCGCGTACAGGGCTCCAACCCGGACACATCTGCTTCAGAAACTGGTGCTCTAACCATGGCGGTGTGTTACGTGGATGAAACCATGCGCAAAATGAACGTAAGAAGAGAGGCAAGCAGAGCTGCAGGTAAGAGGGGAAATTATATTAGACTTGATCTTGAAAAAAATTTTATGGAGACTGAGAACACAATTAACTGAGCTGATTCTAGACGCATAGCGATATGCAGACCTAACAGGAAGATGAGATTCATTAGAGAACCTAATGAAACTAAGTCGAGAGATGAAGTTATGAGTTGAACAATGGTGAAAAATAGTTAGGTTGCACCCGGAAAACAGCACTATCAAATGAAAGTGACGACTGTACGAATCGAAGTCAGAAATCAACTGCAGCAAGTTTTTTTAAATATTATATTATATTAGCCTGTATATGAGTACATAAATTTACAACCTGCCAACCGATTTTTATAACTACTACATCAACTTTTTATATATATTGCTACTATGTTCTATCTGGTGCCCCTTATTGCGTGAAATATTTATAAATCAACTATTATGTTAGTTACCACTTCACCTTACGGTATCAGTATAACCTCAATATTAACCTCATATCTTAATTAGTCTTTTTATTTACTAACTGTTTGATCACTTACCTTGGCATGATTTTTCTACGGGTGCATTTGTAGTAGTCTGCTCTTCTTAACCACTGAAGTCACCCTAACATGTTCACATGACAAGAAGGAAACAATTCTTCTGGTGGGTATAAAGTGAAAATTAGCATTACCACTGGAGTTTCAGGTATATGATTGTACACGTGTGTTATTACATGTAATTGAATGCATATCGATTATAGACACACGTACACACGCATTTCTAGTTACCCGTCAGTGACTGTTGTGAGATTATCCAGTATAAATGAATGTAAAAAATGAAATTTCCCACTTGATTTATTCTTTCCTTTACTCGGTGTGATAAGTTAGGATGGACGAAGGTACCTGGAAATGGGAGATTCTTTTTAAAACTGAGTAGAAAATACACTTGTGAGCGCAAATATGGTTAATTCAATTGTGCGGTAGATTAGCATAATTTCGTTGCAAAAAGTCCGATTTGATAATTTATGCGACAAAACGCAAACAAATGGTGTCCTAATGCATGGGATTTCAGTATATTGTAAAAAATTCCTGTGAAGCCTACGTCCTTGTACATTCTTCAAATAAGGGAATTCTAAGCCAGACTAACAGCAGACTTTAGTCGGGCAGTACATTTGGGGATATCGTGAATAAAGTCAGTTCTTAAAAGACCATCTAATCCTCATTCTTTCATTCGTTCTTTTCCTCTCCTGATGTATCCATCTATTCTAACTTTTTCTGTCTTTATTTGCCGTGCTAAATACGCCACCTGTTTAGCAACAAATAATAATTCTAGCCAACATAAACAACATGTAGACGCTTTTGGTCTTTAGTGGTCCCGTGGAAACTCCTCTATTCTAGGGTCATGTGGTTACGAGCTCTACGGGAGACTGTATACGCTTTCCACGCATGTATACTTAAAGTAAACAATGAATCAACATTAAATCACGCAATTGGTTAGATGCTCAATACCTTAGTTTAGCAATATCAATTACTCTGAAATTCACCCATATTAATGAAAAGCAAAGAAATGTTTGTTAAAAAATGTATTCAAATTTATAAAATTAAATTTATATATTACACGTGTGATTTTCAGTGGCAAATGATTTGTTTAACTAGAGTTCGTGTTATTTGCGCATACGTACAAGCGCAAATTAGAAAGTATTACGTTTAAGAATTGACAATGGATTACCGCAAAATGTCGGAGCCACTGCATTTGAAATTGACCAAACGTTTCTTGATGAAACACCTTGTGCCTAAAAACAACTACGCCCTCAATTCAGGCACGTTGTTTTTAAAGAAAAAATAATAACGATCATAATGATGAACATGCCTATTAAATTGAGAAGGTTCAACGGGTAACGCCTTACAGAAAAGGGGCAACTGATATGGATCACGTGAACGTGACAAAAAATGGCAAATTTTCACAACAGCTATCAGAGAAAAATCTAAACATGAACATAAACTGTAGCAATCGGGATTCGACACAAAGTTATTTCTAGAAAACTTGAAAACAAGCCAAAAAAAGGCAATTCAACGTAGTTCCATATTTCCGACTTGTTCAAAAACGCACAAAGGCGTTGAGATGAAAAACGCCTTGGTCATGTAAAACCATGAAGTGCGCTCTTTTACAAGTCTGTGGTAAAATGAAAATCAATGACGTACAGCAATATCAGGAGCACGTCTGATTGATTGAGGCAAGTCGTTCTGACGAGACGTGAATAAATATACTTCAGAAACAGATAAACGAAGCTTTATTGCACTTAAAAAGTAGATCATAGCCTGAGGGATTCGTTTACATTTCTGCATTCTCCACTTTTCGGATAGACCGTTCTATACAATGGAATATTATGGTAACAACCAAAAAAGGTTTGCACAAACAGTCGAATAAACTTTACCGCTAGAGGGGTGGAGAGTGAAAGAGAAAGATGGCCGCACAAATCTATAGGCGCAACTGCAGTGTAAGTGGAAAAAGCAAAAACCAGTTAAAAGCTTGTCCAATCATCCGATTTCATCAGCGCCCAGGCTTACGTTTTATGCACACACACACTGGAAACGGAAAACCAAACAGAAAAAATGTAGAGAAAGCTCAGGCTCGAACATGACAGCCGTCAGGAAAAAATTAGCTTGAGATAAACACCAATCCCATGTTATTTGACCAGTCGAGTACAACGTGCATGTCAGAATAATTTCCTCACGTGCACATCTCGCGGTTTGATTCTCGTTAGTCAATTTACCGATGTGCTTTGACGACAGCCGTAGATGAACGAAGCGTGCCAGCGTGTGCAACTCACAATGGATCAGTTAAGTTGTGCGACTGATCAAATCGGTGGTAATTGGTGTTTATCTCAAGTCAGCCAGAATTGTTTAAATAATTGATGCTTACTTAAATGAATAAACAGTTACTTTTGCCGCTATCTATCGTTAGCCAGGCATTTTGTGGGCCTGCGTATAATTTTTTTCAGCAAACCGTTCTTTTAGCTATGAAATGGACAGGTTAAGCACGCAGACGACTTATTCTACTCCAGGCAACAATCAAACGATGCCAACTCACAGGCTGACCCGTCGCGATTCCAAACCAATTCACATATATATCTTGAAAATTCTATACACGCACACCTGTATTAATTGTGCCAAACCTAGAAGGCAAACGAGAAAGTAACTTCAACGAAATGACAAGCTGACTACAAATCATTGACAAACTGGAATTGGGATCGCATGAAAGCATGAACTGCATATTTGCGTACCTGTGCAAATACTATGCATGAAAAAAAACGTGCCACCAAAAACTAACATATATGTTAGAAGTGGATTAGTATGCTACCAAATTAGTGGCCTAGCCAACTGAACCAACAAAACCGCAGATCAAATAAGCCACACGTAAAAACAGGTCTCAGCTGTAAAGGTATGCTAGTATTTCAAGCATTCACAGCCGAAATTCTGTTTCAGCTTCAACTTTATATTTGTCCGAAGCCACAGCAGAAACAGTGTCCACAGTTGCTGCGATTATGGCGGCCTTGTGTTAGAGCGACGTGCTCCAAGTTCGATGCACAACGCCGACTCTGCTTAGTATTGACGACTTTGTTGGAGGACTAAAACAACAGTCTTCATGACGGCTAATCATTTCTAGAAAAAGGCACGCGTTCTATCATGGATACTCAAACGCAAACAATACGCCTTGATTGACTGGAAAAATAGCTAAACTAAACAGGTGTTATTTTTACAGCATTAGTATATCATGCTTTCTAAAAGGCTCAACAACAAACTACAAATGCTTATAATTTAGTCGATTAGGAGCTATCCATCTCATTCTCGCAGACACAAAGACACTGGTGTAGTCAGCAAGAAATGATGTGAGTTGAGCTACGAAGCACAAAATTCATGAAGGAGTAAGTTGGGAAAACAGAATATTGCAGAAATCACGAAACCTCGACATGATGTCGGAGGAAATTGACGGGCTGTCGAGACAATTCCAACGCTAAGCTTAACTGGCCACGTGGATAGCAACGAAAAACAGATAATCGGAGGGGACAAATCGTAATAATTTAGCTTAAACTGTTATTTGTCTAGATCAATAACGTGCAGACAAAACTGAAAGTGTGCATGCATATGTATTTGTTTTGTGTACTTTCAGACATTTACTTGAATATATTAAAATGGTGTACCTATTGAGCAAAAAAACATTTCAAGGTCGCCATGAAGCGACAATTCTGATGGTATTGATGTGACTAATTGAATCTAATCTGTGAAATTGAACTGAAGACGAGTATTGCCCTTCACTTGCCATTTTCACAATCAGTACCTATTGCAGTACAAGTAGAAATTTTAATTGATTCACTATCAATAAATCAATTCACGTGGACCTATTAAAGTGCACAAAATTCTACTAAAAGATTTTTACGCCAGCAGAAATGACTGGTTTATTTGATGTGTGTGTGTGTGTGATCGCGTGTGTCCGTGCTAAAGTATATCTTGACAAGATGCCCAAAGTACTCACTCGTCTCTCTTGAAGGTCAGAGGAGACAATATGGCGCATGATTCAATTGAAAATTAAAACACGGTAAAAATCTAACGATAAAAAATTCACCAAGTAACTAACACACAGTATAACCAGCCCTGATATTTCGATATATATATATATATATATATATATATATATATATATATATATCTATATACGTGATCGTGAGTATGCCTGTCCGTGTGATAAATGAACATTTTAAAAATTGTAAAAAAATAAAACTTTCAGTCAGAATAAGTGGCCTAAAATTTTAAACCCAGTAAAAGTGTGAAACTTTTAAAGCATAATAAAAGGGTGAGGACGGTTAAACTGAAATAAGCTTCTCGACTTACAAGTTTGAGAAGTAAACGAATTAATAAGGTGAAACATGATATGGGAAGTTGGGAAAAAAACCACCAAGTAGGCCACAAAGAGAATTTAAAAACAATAGAGACATGACAGAAAGTCAAGACAGTTTACATTTCCAGTTTGTTTCGAATAGGCGTCAGGAAAGAGGCCACGCCTAGGCGGTATCTATGCGGGCCATTGAGAATGCAAATGTTAGCCACGCGTTCCCAGATCTCAACGACATTTCCGGAAATACCAAAGTCGATTGGAGGAATAAAAGGCTCGGATTGGTGGTGCAGGGATTGGAGCGAGGTTTTAAAAGAATGAAGGAATGGATGACATGACAAGTGTATCATACAAGGAATGAATAAAATGTTGGATTAGTGGAAATGTAGATATGTGGTGTAATACGCAAAAGTTCGGTGGTCGTTGTCCTATTTTAAATGCACTATTCTTTTGCCCACTGGTAAACAAATGAAGCTAAATAGACCACCGGCGGTTTAAAATGGCCTCTCTAAACAAAGACTCTCGAGGTATTTTACTTGGAGGGGGGGGGAATAAACTGAAAGTTGGAACACGTCTGGGAATTGACATCCACACACACACACACACACACACACACACACACACACACAACGGAGGCACGGTATGTCGGGAATTCTCTGGAACTGATAAAGGCACAAAGCAGCGTCTTCATTGCATACTAATCAGGTAAAAACCGAACCCAATAAAAACCTGCTTCAAAGGTAAAACAAACATTAAACAGGCCACATTCACACAAATATAGCAACAACGTGTCGACTGTGTGAAAGTGAATGTAGCGAAATTGTTTCGAAATTCATTACAAATGAGGCAGCAAACTGACAGATACACCAGTCGGCCCGCCTTCACTATGAAAAGACACTCAAACGGCTCTGCAACATGACGGGACATGTGTGAGAATGACTAAGGCCGCGATGAACGCGATCAAAAGTTGCCAGTTAACGCGTCTTTTTCACCCCACGCGAGGTTGCATTACTCTGTTCGGTTCAATGCATGGCAAAAGCATGTGCAAAAGCACACAATTTTACATCGCACGATGGTGCACCCAGAGCAAACGTGTTCACAATTGCCTACATCTGGTGAAGCAGAGAAAAAATTAGCACGCGTCACACCGTGCAAGGGTGACCTGATACAACCAAATGTCTCGACAAACACACCTGTTTGTGCACAAACAAGTGAGTGTGTGTGTGTGAGAGAGAGAGAGAAATGGAAAGAGACCTGGTTTATATATTAGTCTATAAAAATTGATACTATTTCTTGATGATGATGATGATGATGATGATGATGATGATGATGATGAGGATGATGATGATAACTTGTGCGGTACTTTTATATCAATGATGATATAAACGCAGTTGATAAAAATGCTGCTACGAAGACAACATCTCTCGATTGTATCAATATGCAAGACAGGTGAAGTCATTTTCTTTGTTTCCATTATATCAGAATGTGACTAATAGAAATAAACATCGACTATGCTGAGCATCTCTTTCCTGTACACACTGGCATCAAAGAAATCGTGATCATCAAACTGTGAACAAATGCACCTAACAAAAAATGTAAAACACACCTACGATTAACACGAAATAAAACACGTCTAAATGAGAGTATTACTAAAAAACAAATAAGAACTACAGAATTATACAACAGGTACATTATTTAAAATGCCGCCGTTGTTTAAAAACGCGTTTCGTCGGTTAAAAAATATCTATTGACTACGTAAATAAGTAGTTGTTCATGTTGACTACATGAAGCGCTGTACAGAAAATGGCTAGGAAACCTGAGAAATAGTGCAATTCGAATCCTAGTGGCAACATCTGAGACTCCAAATGAAAAGGCGTGTGTTTTTGACGTTTATTAGAGTGCGTCTTCAAAAAATAACTTTAAACACTAAGTCTCAGCGTTTTTATAGTCTTACTAATATTAGAAAAGCCTAGGAGAATCAGCTGATTGCGCAAGTGTTGTTATTGCACCAGCTGATCGATCACAAAAATAAGAACGAATAATAACGCATAAACAAATGTAAAGAAGTCAAAGCCAATCACAAGTAAGCCTGAAAGCACATGCACATTGGTTAAATTAGCTGGCGGCCGAAATTCACGAAAAGGTGAGGGCATTCTCGTAGAAACAACCAATTCTGGCAAACACGACGGATAGTGTTTATTGCATGTCTGAAAATCGTCGATCAAAATTCACTTTTCGACACGTTTTCGTTGGCTAAGAAATGTGCCAGCGCGTAGAACGATCTTGTCAATGAAAGAAACGACAAGATGGACACAAATGGACATGAATGACAACCACTTTTATATGTCCAAAACATTCCAATTGGAGAAATCAAGATAGAAAGACATGGTTACCGTGTTTGAATGGTTTTGATGAAATATTTCAAAATTTATCGCGTCAACTCAGCTTCGAACAGACACGCTGGTGGTCAGATAAACAAAACAAAAAATTAATCAAACTTTGAATATTATTATTTTATTTCTAAGCCACATAAATTGGCATCAGACAAACCAAAAACTTATCACTTATACAAAAATAAAATATTATGGGAAAAAACTAATTGAAGACGAAAATAAAGAATATTATTGATATGATTTGAAAAACAGCACAAAAAAGCGCTGAGTCGGCAGAGTAAGTCTAAACAAAAAAACGGAGATAAAATAAGTTTTAACTAGCATCTGTGCCTAAACACCACTCAGTTACTAGGTAAGCAATACTAACGTCTGACAACGGACAGTGAATCGATTATTCTAGTTCTAGGCAAAAACACAACAACAGACGCGTTCACACAAACAGACGCACATTTTTAGCATATCCGACGGTCTTAACTGACGTAAAACTATCAATACCACAGTTATACTAACAAAACCGGTAACCCGCGTAATTATATATATATATATATATATATATATATATATATCGATATGATGACGAAGATTAAACAAAGCAAAATATCATCATCATTATCACGGACATCAATACAACTGTATTTAATAACTGATGCTTCACTGCCATATAACCATGAGTAAATAAGACAAAAAGAGTAATTAAAAAACAAAATATTATAAATATAGCCTGATTTATGAAGGGGAAGATCTTGTTTAAACAGAGATACCTACTTAGGTAGCACACAGACGTGAGGCAATTGACGCCTCCACACTACCATTTTGGCAACTTCAGTTTTAAGGAAAAGTGACGTCGGATAAACAGCATCCTTGTGATGTTCACTGTATCTTGTCATAAGCATACAGCATAAGGTAAAAATGCAGACCGGATTCACGAATATTGCGCATTTATCAAGTACATGCACGAAATGTCGCGGCAAGAATTCGAACTATGGATCATGTGCTTTAATCTTGGCATTCAATAGCTACAACAATGAAGCCACGTATAAAGCGATATCTTCTGTTTTAATGACACCTGATTTAAATCCCGGAGGCGAAAAGTCTCGGAAATAAGGACGAATCTGGTATAATGGATGAATTTTTATGTATATATATATATATATATATATATATATATATATATATATATATATACATTTATATACTAACTTTGAAGCCTATTGCGTTCTATTTAATAAAGAACAACTAGAATATGAAATGATAGAGTTCTAAAACCACGTTTAATCACACAGCTTTGAAAATCAGAAAGAACACAGGTATCTACTGGCATTAGATTCACAGCACACGTGTGGATAAGTACTCAAAAAAGCAATTTTCGTACATATAAAGACTGACCTTAGTCACTACAAATAAGTGATTGAACCTAACCAAAACTTCTACGACAGATTGGCAGAAAGATACTGCTTTTATTAGCACGGAGTGAACGGCAAGTCACAGCATTCGTGCTACCAATAATCAAGATAAGAATTTCAGGTAGAAGCATCCAAAATGATAATAAGCAATCAGACTGAAACGTTAGAAAAGTACACTTGAACTCGAAGCTGTGCGCATATTTTCCAAACAATGTTGCAGCCTAAAGAAAGGGAGAATGAGAGACAATGAGAGATAAAAACTAGACAAAGAAACTGATACAATGAGAGAACAACAGAACAAACTGTGTCGGTATTAAGGCTTTAAATAAGTTCTGATTTTATGCATTCACAAATTATGCTATTACTTTGATCTGCAGTAAACGTGAAAAAATCGAATTAATCGCGCTTAGTGCTGACCGAGTTACTGGCGGGAAATTAAATCTCGTTTAGTCACCAAATGAAAAGGCGCCGAAGTCGTTAAAGCCCAAGGACAACGACAGTTTGGCTAACGATTTCACACAAGCACAATGTTTCTCGCCATCTTTCATTGAAATGAAAGAATCACAAACGCGCGAAGGTAATTTTTACCCAGCGGTACTAGTATATGCGTAGTCCAGCTTATGCCAGAAGGAGAAAATAAAAGAACAGATAAGAGAAGTCGGACAGAAGTCTGGCGTTCCATGCCAGGCGCAGCAAGCAACCCGTAAGAAACGCCTTCGCGTGGACAGTCGCCATCATCAGTGGAAAACTGACGCTACACGTTCGCAGACCCTACGACAATAATATTTGTAATGTTGGTCGTCAACTAACATTAGACCATCGATTCCGGATGAAATTTGTCTAGGAGCGTGTGAAACTGGTTGTCTTAAACGTGATAAAATAATCACGCTTTAATTAACAGAAGTGGAAAATTATTAGCATCTAAAGAGAAAGTGCGACTGTCAGCCAATGGACTTCGGAAATAGAAAATAACATTCACAGCGCAATCGGTTGAACACAAAATATAGACATCACGGACTATATTATATATATATATATATATATATATATATAGTGTGTGTGTGTGTGTGTGTGTGTATGCACGTCAATAAAACGTGGGAAAAACTGAGGTGCAACAGTATGCACCGCGTACGGCGTAAAGAAGTTCACAATATTTTTTTTCAATATCATAATTGTATTTATTAAAAAGGTATTTAACGGAAAATAGATTATTTCTCAGACAAGATTAACAGGTATTAACGGGCTTGGCCCGCGTTACTGCTAAATGCGATGCATCTGCACAAGCTAATGCTCAGATCTCATTTATTGTTGAGAAATTACCAGAGGTCTAAGCACTAATTGCGTATCTGACAACAATCACACGTACTCTAAAGCAGTAAAAGAAGCAAGACAATGAAGCAAAACAGAGGATGATTTCAGATTATACTCTATCTAATGCACAGCGTCTAGTCTACAGATTCTTAAAGTCGTTTAAACCATACACAATTTTTTTTTAAAACTTGCATGCATATGTACAGAAACAGATGCCTACAGGCCTATATGCATACAAACTTCCATACATACACACATTTATACATACATACAAACACACAAAATAACTACTTACAAACATATATATATATACATACATATATATATATACTCACAAAGCGGCATACATATATACATACATACATACATATATAATGGCATGCAATCATACATGCAGGTATACATACATAAATACATGCATACATACATACATGCATGCATACATACATACATACATACATGCATACACACATACATACATACATACATACACATACATACATACATGCACATACATACATACATACATACATACATACATACATACATACATACATGTACATACATACATACATACATACATACATACATACATACATACATACATACATACATACATACATACATACATACATACATACATACATACATACATACATACATACATACATACATACATACATACATACATACATACATACATACATACATACATACATACATACATACATACATACATACATACATACATACATACATACATACAGGTATTCTAATGAATAGAAGGAAGAGAAGTGATCATACGGCTGAGACAGTTTGACGGCAAAAATAGGCCTGTGAATTAATTGTCAAACATAAACTATCAACAGAGTTCACATGATTCTATTAATGATCGCCTAATTAACTGGTTCATATAAAAGAAGCTACTGCGATGCATGTTAAGTCTAAATTACTTCAAACAGGTAAGAACCCAACGACAGGCACCACATGATCAGAACCTGTAATCAAAGCATTCCACAAGCACAAATCGCTGATTTCTAATTATTTGAGGAAATACTTATTAGTGTAATGATTGATGATATCTATAGATGGGCTTTCTGACGTGGCTTTGCGTTTAATTGCCGTGCTAGTGGTTTAGAAAACGCACAAAACATTGCAGGCAACGCCTAATGTGAAGCGTCACTATGTTAAGAATTTTACGATGTGCACTACGTCTTATAAACTCGATTGTAAAATACTTTACTCAGCACAACATCAGCAGAAAATTAATCGCCTCAGACAGAGGGCCGTAGAAGATCAGTATGCGGGTTATTATACAATTCCGTAAGAGATCGCGATAAGCAATACATGAAATAGTTTAACAACTGATGATAATGGCGACTAAAATAATGATGCATAGAAAACAAGAGAACAAAAGGGGAAAATAACAAATCATCCACGTCTAAAGTGATGTAATTTCGTCCACGCTTCTGAAGTGTGGATTATTTGGTAAATACATACAAAAATTTTGGTATTCCATACAGAGGTGATATTGCGTTCAACTATTGATTTAATTGTATCTGGACCTACTTAACAACAAATCAGAAAAGAAACTATAACACCTGTTCAGTACGTATTCTCAACAATTAAGATACCAACAAATAGATTTTATCAGATAGCATTAAATAGAAAGACACACAGAGTTATATACAAAAGGGGCAACGCATAGAAAAGGACACAGAGAAATTTTACGTGTGTTACAAAGAGAAAGGAAGCTAAGCAAGATTAAATAATAAATGAACAAAAATGAATAAAATATTTAAATTACAAGAAAATATACACAAATCCATACTCGGATTCAACTCGAGAATAGAAACAATCTCGAGAACTCACAAATACAGAGCAAAGAAAAGAGGTGTGCGACTACTGTCGACTGTGTTTATGATGAAGGGAAAACAAAGTTGTAAATAACAAGTTAAAACATTAGTGACTAGGTTATACTTTGGAAAACTTCCTGTACTCGTCTTCAAAGAACCTTTGGGAAGAATCAATGACTGGCAGCCACTGTGAATCAGACAGGCAAACCACTTGATCCAACCAAACACGTAAGCGTTCACTGACTTTTACAATACATGTTTCACCACACCTGGCGATCATTTACACCGATATACCAACTACAATTCTACATGCCATAGAAACAAAAGGCCGGTTCACCGATTTTACATAATTTTTCTCTTAAACATTCGACTGGATACAGTTTGCTATAATTCCAGGTTCATTGCTTCCCATTACCGTGGAACGTCAGATGCAGAAATAATCAGGTAAGCACAGGTTTTGCGCACTGTGTGCAAAACGACAGGGGCAGTCACTCTGGAGTGGAGAAAAGACAAGCATGACCACACACGTTCTGCACAAATCCCCCTGGATCTCGGGAACACCGCATGTGCGTGAAACAGTATTATCCTGTTTCTGTAAAAATTCTGCCAAACTCAATTAACGAATAGTCTATACACACACACAAACACAGAAAAGCACAAACACGCATACTTCAGTAGTTGAACCTGTCTTGACAAGAAATAAAAAATGTATGAAAACGAAGAAAAGTTGGTGTGCGTTTCCTCAGACTACGCTTTCTGCTGGAAAATATTATTATTACAGTATTACACAAAATGCGTACATACACATGAATACCCGTGTAACGTGTTCTGAAAAATATTAGTTCATTCTTCTGAATATATAAAGGTAAAAAAAGACAGCAAGAAATTTGTAAAAAAAACATGAAGTCAATACGAAAATGAGGTACATATAAAATAAACGAACAAATATTAATAGTAAAAATTAAAAAAATCGAGTGCAATGGTTACATGATCGACTGACTAACTGATTTGCTGATTGAACTGGAAGAAGAATATTAATAAAAATAAAATAAGCGAGCATGACGGTGTTGAGTAAAAAAATAAAAAAAAGTACAAAATCAGTAATAAAAAACAGACTTACTCAGCATTAATACTACTACTTCTACTACTACTACCAGTAGTGTTGCTTAGAGTTTTGGTGAGCAAGGCCTGTGGGAGTCAATCGGTCCCCCAACAAGCCCAGTCCATTCGAAGTTGAGTTCAATGCACTCATAGCCAAGCGAAGTTAGATCCCTAAATTTGTGGGTGGGTGACTGGCGGGATGGATGAATAAAATGCACACAAGAATGCCTCGAAGACAAAAAACTGGTATGTGGAAGGTCGAAGTATATACAGAACCACGGTTGATAGTTTGCCACGCTGCCGGTGTTTCGGTGCAGATAGTGGTGGTGATGATGTTAATGGTAGTAATGATGATAACGGCGATTACAACAATGAAAAAAGTCAATTCCATTAACGAAAGATACAGGTTTCTGCAGAACGATCCATCTACTTGGACCCTGTTAAATGTTTCCTCTCTGAGACAGTCCTACGACGCCCTGCATTTCTCGGACAGTTATCTGGTTGGTGTTTGGTTGGTCGAACCCTGAGCATTTTCGGATCCATAGAAAGATTTAAACTGACCCGACCGTGAAGTAGATATTTACACAAAGAGATAGGAAAATAGAGAGATGGAGTGCGTTTCTACAGTCCAGCTAAAGAAAAAACTAGCACTGACTGTGGTTTCGTTGTTGCGCAATCCCAACTTGGTCATACACCAAGAAACACTGGCAAGAATATGACGAGATGCGTTTTAAATGACCTTCAACAAACAAAATGACATTTCAGTTACACAAGACAGCACACGAAACAGGCAAGAAATCAGTTTGGGCAAGTAAAAACACGCTTAACGTGGTTGCTAAATCATAATGATATGCAGACTTGTCACCTAACAAATGACCTGATGTGCACACTGTGGATGAAATCCTCAATATGAAGCTGGTCAACTACTCACTTCGGCAACACAATGTTACAAAACGACAAACAGTCCGACTCGATAAGCTCACGACGACTGCAAACAACTAGACAAGGTAGGTCGAGATTCTCTCCCACGTCGAAGGCAGAAATAGCGCAGACGACGTTGAAAGGTGAAGCCAGACTAACCTTTGCCGACATTCTTCTATATAAGTGATGTGATTGCAGTTATCCAAGCCAGAGCTGAGCCGTCTCCTCTCCGCGATTGTTACAGCGTAGAAGTTTCTAAGCTCAAGCGTCCCGGTTTTGGAAGACTACAGTTAGCATTGCCGTAGGTTTACCAGTGTGCGTTCCGAGCTGCCCCACTCGGCGGGTGTTGGTGCGACTGATGCAGATGATTATGATGCTGGTGGTGGTGGTGGTGATGATGAGCAGAAGAAACAGCCGGTACAGCAGGTGCACCGGCGGCTGGGTGGTGAAGACTGCCCTGATGTTGATTCTGATTTGCTGGCGGATGCTGATTGTTGTTCTGATTCAGATTGTTGTTGTTATTATTATTATTGTTGTTGTTGTTGTTGTTGTTGTTGTTTGGGCGCTCTTTTGCCTGTGCGACGTTGGCACTGTCATGATTCAAGCCATAAAATGCATAAAAATAGCGATTAAACGAGCCCTGGTCGCGCGAGCGGTGATAACATCTATTACAATTACGGTGGCGATCTTGCCGTAACTAACTGTCCCATTATGCAAACACATTTGGCAGTAGCGTGGAAAAGGCAATTCATCCTGTGCACCGGTTTCCGCCTTATTGGGAACCCATCACGTACTGGCCAAAATTTGCTGCGGACACGGGATTCCGAAGCAGATGTGCGCAGGTTCCAGCCCTGTCCGCGGCAATTTCTGGCCAGTACGTAATGAGTTCCCAATAAGGAGGAACCGCCTTTTCTACACAATACAATGCTTAGTTTATCCTGACAAATGTATGAACTTAATTGGTCTGGTGTTTATACCAGGTTCGCAACCTTTATTTAGATAGTACGCATAGCAAATCGGCATTGTGGTATATATATATATATATATATATATATATATATATATATATGTATTCCCGTATCGGAAATGGTGCCTCCGAATTATACAGCGACTACAACGCCAACCCAGCTAATAAAAGCCAAATTCCATAACACCTCTACTTGACTTACCTGAAATAAAAAGCAAGATTTACGAACCAATCAGTTCTATACGGCCGCTCGTTGTAGTGGCCGCACCACCGAAACCCTGTTTCGCAAAGTCGATTGCGTTAGTTTTGGCATTGCATGAGAAGATCAGGTTCCCAACCTGCTCACCAAGCCATCGAGACAGTCTCGGTGGATGCCAGAAACTGCAGGTGTTAATCAGCCATCTCACGATGGGTTACTACTATTCGATGTGTCAGAGACTTGATCACACCGCAACTTACCTCCAATAAACCAAAGACACTTTATTAGGCAGTTTAGCAGCAAGAAAACTTCAATATCGAGGTACGATTACTTCCCCTTTAAGATATAGTTTCCTCCGGAATCAATCATGCGAAAGATCTGGATTAGTTGCGAAAGCAAAAATTATGTTAGAAGACGGCCTCGTCTTAATGGGTTAGCCGGTGAGTAGCTGACACGCGAATTGTGAATATCGATTCCGTGATCATCTCGTAAAGAAATGCACAAGCACAATCTGATGTACTGGCTTCATGCCCGTTGGCAATCTTGGCTATTATTTTAAGTCAGAAACCATTTTCCAGTGAATAGTCTTTAAAACGTATGCGGCAGAAGAGGGACAGCAACGGGGGCCCAGCATGCCACCGTGAGCATATTGGCATTTATTCTGCTTCAGAAGAAAAAAGATGTAGCAGCATCGGTCGCTCTTTCTCCTACATAACAACGAGGCCTTCAATTTCGGGCCCATCCACATAAGCTATTTTTCGCCTCTTCATCCAAAAATAGATAGCAGATTATGTGATTCTTCCAAACTGCGAGCTAGTCAATGCATTTTATGCCCACGTTTGTCTGCATGGACATAATGATGACCAAGCCACCCACTCAGTTGGTCTGCCGACCAAGACTTACTGGCACCATTCACCCAGAGTAGCCAACAAAATACCTTGTTGTCTGTCTTTCAATCCGAGCAATGGCCGTTCCAATTATACCTGGTTTCAACCTGAATATACAGTAAGATTAGTAAAAGCGGTGCACACTGCTCTAATTGCATAATTCAACTTACGTCATAAATGCTCGATAGTTGAGAGCGTTCTTGTTAAGCACAACGCGTGGAGAATGCATCCGCGTTCGATGGTATTGATGCATCACGTCCCACAAAAATTCTGCAAAAATACAAAGTAAAAAATACAAATGAAATTAAGCTAATGTAATCACCATTTAACTATGCATTCGTTTAAAGTCAAAGTGGGGGAAATTGGTAGGCTAATGGCAACAATTTATGATCATCAATAACAGGTCGGAGTGGGAGTGACAGAAGCAGAAATCCGCTTAGTGCAACAAGATGCCAGGATTTCGAAACGTGCTCTAACATCGAACACTGCTGCTAAGAGTTCAGTTTAACTTTCGAGATAAAAAGGCTCGCAGCTATGCAGGTTGGCGGCATGACGAACGGCTGGCCTTAGCCAGTATTACCTGCAACGTTAACTTGAAACTTGTCAGCAGCAAAAACCGCATCTTGGCGTTTCTCTCTTTAATGCAATAAATTAACTTATTAGAGATTTACAAGAAGGATGGAGACCTAGTTACTATGAGTATATTTATCTGGATAACACACACACACAAGTGAAGCAAACCAAACCTCAACACAACATCATTATAGCCATGCCAGGTTTATGGCCACGTTAAACCGAATTCATGACATCACGTGATATATGATGGCTGTAGTCTTGCAGTAACGCCGATATCTGCGGTACAAAAGTCAGCGAGATATGCTTAAGCCTGCCAACAGGCATGCCAAAATGCAGGTAATTTATCAAAATTTAAACAAACGGCGAACCAAGTCTCTCGCCTAATTCGTAACAGAAAATCCTTCACTGGTAAGGCCGAAGTACGAAGCCTCTCTCCGAACCATGTCTGTCCCTAGATTCTCACAGATTTTCGTTAGCCAACGTTTTACATAGTTTTTGAAAGTACACTGGAGTTTGATCAAGTAGCCGATACTTCAAATAATAGTACATATCACAATGAACAGTGCCGAAGGCCACACCATCTGCGTTGCCTAACTAGATACGACGGTGTTTTAATACCAAAAAAGCAGTCGAATAGAGGTGACAGACGTTTACATTTCAGTCAAAGTGCATTCCGACGCATAGTAGGGCCGCAGTAATAATTAAACCAAGCGAAGTAATTGTGCAAAAACTTCCCATCAGTGGCGGCTGCATTAGCCAATCTTCCATACCTCACATGCCTAAATAAACTGAAGGTATACTTCACCTGAATACTCTGGATTTTTCGGTCAAAGAAATGGGGAAGCAATACCGAGGTGGGTCTTATTATTTACCAAAAGGAGTTTTAGAATGGCTCAAGCGCCTATAACTATCGAGATATGCCGATCCGTCCGGTTTCACTGGTGACCATGGCAATCGAATTCCTTTAAAAAAAATATTCAGCCGAAGTGCAAGCGTCATGTGAAATTCAACCAAAATGACAGCTTACGACGCCTTTGGCTACAGATCAGAACAAATAGACGTTTCTTGAGAAAAATTAATGGCTTTCGTAGGCTCATCACCTTTCCGCCAACAAAATAGAATCGTGAGTAAATTTGAGGTCATCAGGCCAGCCAACGCCTATCCCCACCAACGACAGAAGCTTAAAAATACTGCTTCAACAAAGTCAATCAGTTACTAATGCCCAACTGGCTTCAAGTGACCGGAATTCTAGTAAATCAGCTACGCTGGACTGTTGATACTAGTGGTCTAACACGAGTGTGTCGGACGGCATGAATTTGGCTCACGCATCCAATTCTCGCTCTTAACTCGTTCTGAATTACCCAACTGTGCCTCATCATCATCATCATCATCATTATCATCATCATCATCAACAAAAACAACAACAACATCATCATCATCATCATCATTATGTCCAGCCATATAACCAGAAGGAGTGAAAGAAAGTATATAAGTGAATTTAGACAAATTATTAGTGAGATTTACGAGAGAGAGAGAGAGAGAGAGAGAGAAGGAATACCTTACTACTATGAATAATTTTATCAGGATAACTCACAGAAATAAGGCAAACTAAACCTCTCCACAACACCATTATGGCCAAGTTAGCATTCGGGCAAGGCGACATCAGCAATACAGCTTCCTTGCGGATTTCACTGTATCACTTCATAAACAAACCAAACCTAGCAGATAACTTTGCCCTGCTAAAAAAGAAAGTTACGAAGATGATTCTACTAGACATCTGCAACAAGATCGCCATTGAGCTCAATTCGATGCCATATCGCTAAGGGTTTCTAATCAAGAATTATGATGCGCTCGAGAACCCCATCCTGGCAGACGAGTGGCTCCTATACTACCCAATTTGGGTGTAAGTGACTTTAATTGTTTCTGCCATGTCAAAATCTGCCCACCTTGTTTCTTACGCCAATTTGGTGCTGGATGAGAGAACAGAGCTCTATTGGGCAATCGAAATGAGAGCATATGCAAAACGTGACCGTACCAACGAAGTTGATGGAGTTTTAGTTGTTTTTCTAACGAGGAGCACTTATTGTCAGATCCAGAAATACGTCTACGGATGCCAACGTTAGTTATTCGTTGTTGGTAACCAACATGTGCTATACTTCTCAAACAACGACGATCAAATGCCTGTAAGCGTCTCAAATCATCAACTCTAAGAGGCCAAATTTCACTAGCGTATAGTAAGACAGATGCATTGTAAACACGACCTTTAAGGCAAAGTGAAATATTCACGTTTCTCCATAAATGACGAAGGTTCGAGAAAGCTACTCTAGCTTTCGCGATTCGTATTCTCCCCTCGTCGGATATATTGCCTACGTTATTGATAGATCTCCCAAGATATGTAAACCTGTCGACTATGTCTAGATCTTTATTCTGCAGTCGTACCGTTGGAGTGAATGGTGGGTTATCCTGCAACATTTAGAGGGTGCGAATTTCATTCCGAAAGTAGGAACAATGTTTCAATCTATTCAAGGTGGCCTGGGTAGAATCCCGATTGTCGAAAAATAGTACGATATCGTCCACATAGTGCTGTTCATAATAGCATCGATTACAAAAATTAAACAAAATGGGGAAAGTGGACAACCTTGACGAACACCACTGCTGGTTGTAAAGTTATGCCTTAATTCGTTGTAGATCTCAGGTGATCTTCAAAAATTTATTGAAGGATAACAACTGTGAACAACTTTGCCTTGATATATATAATCACCAACCAAATTAAATACAAAACTTAGATTAACTTAGACAGATGAAGCAATCGATGAATGGGGAATTGATATCGCGATGGTTGGCCTGATTGCCATGTCATCTCTTCTGCTGGAAATTTTAACTCCTTCAAAGGTTCTTCTTGTTTCAGTTTTCTCAACCAATTCCCAAGGTAGATCATAGACTTCAGCGGTACGTCGGTCCCGCGTGCGATTGAAGGTAGGACGGCATATACGTAGCAAATTCGAACAAAAAATCATCGTAAAACATGCTCCACTTCAGAAAGTGTGGACGCCCGTCTCCCAATTGCGCAATGGCTGTCGCCTATACGTCGGATGTGTGCAAAAATCTACAAGATCGTAGCAATGCAAAATTGTTTTACGAAGGCAACATATTTTGCAAATCAAAAAATAAAAACTCACTTTTTGTGTGCACCACGCGACTGAATGTAGCCTCCAAATTCAACGATGACATTGATAAACAGTCAGGATCGAGATCCGCACAAAAACGTCTTCGTACTGTGGAGCTTGCCGCTTTTTGGTTCGAACTATTGCCCGATGATGAAGATGGAGTCGCCTGATAAGTTCTTCCAGTCGCAGAGCCCATACCGGCAGCACTGTTCGAGTTACATCGGGACTTGGCCGACATTTTACTACCCATGCTAGTACTCGTGTTGGCCTCCATTGCACTGGTGTTTTCCCCTCCAGCAGCTGCAGTCTTCCCTTCACGGCAGCTATGAGCGAATCCTTCAGTGATTCCACCGGCTCTAGGTCTAAACAGAGCACTGCTACTGCTGCAATTACTGCCTCCACTCATACTGTTGCCCAGACCCACACCACTACTCCCGCTGCTATTGTTGCTGCTACCACCGCTGTTGTTATTATTGTTGACGGCGGCGGTGGTCGAGCCGATAGAGGAGTTGTTGGTGTTGTTGTTCATGTTGTGTGCAGTGTTGTCGCAAATTGCACAGCAACATTTCGCCCCGGAATACCCGGCGGATGCACCCTGTTGACTCCGCCGAGACGAGCGATTTCGATTAGTTTGACTATAATTATTATTGTAACTTGCGTGTAGACTGCTGCCATTCAGTTGTTGTTGGTGACAGTGACCGCTCTGCAGCTTCTGGCTGGTGACGCCACCGTTTCCAAGATAATACTGCTTTGAAAGACTCGTGCCGATACTGGAATTCGACGAGGCCGAATTCGATATGTCCATGCCTTCAATTCCGCTGTCGTGGCAGCATCCGTTAGTAGCAGACGTTCCTGAACCACTGATCAGCTGACTATTCTCAGGCGTATTAGGAGCTGATGACGATGCCGAACAGGCTCCAGTTCCCGACAAATTTGCATTAGGGCCTTGTCCTGGAATGTGCCCACCACCAGACATGCCACCAGCAACCATTGCGCCGTTGCTGTAGTGTTGGGCAAGTTGGCAACAGTTACTACTTGACACGTGACTACTGCCACTGTTCGTGGATTTAAGCATCATGCAGCCGGATAACTGGTGTTGTTGTTGTTGTTGCCTGTTGGCCATAAACGGACTGCCAGCGTGCGTAAATTGGTAAGCAGCGTTTTGGCTTGTGCCGTGCACATGATTGGCTTGATGATGCTTTTTTGATGCTGTTGAGGAATTCAACGAACAAGGGGAACAACAGTCGCTCATGCAACCGCTTGTCGATGAGTTGGCGCCCGAAATGATAGTGTTACTAGCTCGACCATCTACTAATGAGGCGCAGCAATCCTCACCAGTGCATTTAGCACTTCCTAGCTTGTTGTAGTGCATTTGCGCACTCCCAGTCATGTTTGGGGTGCTGCTCACATCAGACGACGGTGGACAACGCGTATCGTGTGGAGAAATTCCCGCCGAGGTGTTTTGGAAAATTGTACTGCTCGTTGAAACACCGGCTTGACGCGAACTACCACTTGATGCAACTGGCACGTCATGACAGCAGGTGCACATACACGAGTGGAAACGCAGACGCGCCTGCTCCAAATAGGGATGCAGGAGAGCTTGTTCTGCCGTCAGGCGATCCTCCTGTTCGACGGTTGTGGAAACATGCGGTTAGGGCAAAGGTAGGGCGCAAGGATTTGTTGCATGAAAAGATTCAAAATACTATATTACCGGTTACACTTCGGGAGGCGTAATTCTCCTCGTAGTCATATATAAAATTTAGATATTGTAGCAGAATTTTATACATCAATAAGTTGTGCAACGTACACAGCTCACCTACCAGACAACATTCAGACAACTTTTCAGAAGAAGCCAGGACTTGCAAAAATTAGGCAATGAGGCGCTCAGCCCAAGGCACAACTGTGCCAGATACAAGCAATGCAAGCAATAGTCAGTTGCACAAAAATTGATATTTGACCAGTCATTGTTTGAGGTGGAACCGTGTTAGTTTCACTTCTATCACAAGTTACAATTGATCAGTTCCCTCCATCATTAGAGACTGAACTTCACGATTGGCGTGACGGCTTGTGTGCCTTTATGGGTTATTGTGCTACACGGGTGGAACTTCAGCGCGGCGAGTTTTTCATATCGGCCAGGACAGTGTAAAGAGAGGTATGACTAGCACAGTCTCAAGTACCAAATAGCAACGGGCGACCTATTGTTCATGTGCATCTAACAAACCTATTGTCGTGTCTACGCGTCATTGAAGCAGCATTACATCGTGGAGATGTAGCGCTTTTTTATTTGTTTGCGTGGACATGGTGGGCGGATTGTGAATACCAACAAAACCATGCCAACGACTTTAAGGCACAGTGCGACACGCGTGGAGAAAACCGGACGAAGTTAATCTAGCACTAGCTATTCTCATATTCACCTCATCACTCATATTGCCTGAGCTATTGAAACAACTTCCAAACTACGCAAACTTGTCAACTACGTGTAAATCCTCACCTGGGGGCCCTAAGGGTTGAAGTGACTGATGGATATTCCTACAAAAATCCTCTACATGTCGAGTTCGAAGTGCATACAAGAAGATGGACCAACGGCCACTAATCTAGTACATGCAATCTGGACAGAATCTCCGTTGTCGACTAATAATACTACCACGTATTTTTTTAAATCATTATTTATTCATATTCAATCCGTACATATTTATATATTAAGTGTCAAATTTGTCTGAAGTGTTCCAGTTAGTTGTCATTCGGTTGACATAATTGAACTTTCACCATCCGTTTCTGGTTAAGATGACACGGCTTTCATGAACAAAACGAGCGTGTTAACCGCCAAAGCCGTTAACTACCATAAATTAACTGTAAATTGGATTCGTATATAAATTGAGGTAATTCAGTTTGATATGCTTGTGTGCTAATCTAAATATTTGACAAAAGCGAACAGTTAGCTGGAAAGTGTTCGGTCTAGTTAGGGCCATTGCTAGTTACCCGCATACCGGTGCGCGTACCCCAAAGAAGACAACTTGCATTGCGAAAATGTGGCACGTCACTAAACGAGTCGACACTGTGCACATAACCGATGGCACACTCGTCAGCAAGGCATTAAAGTACAACACACGCCAAACGCGCGCACGCGCACACACACACACACAGAACCAGAAACTAAATGAAAAAAGTAATAATTCAAGTCAAGTTTGTGGACTTGAGACAAACACCAGCCCACTCTATTTACTAATTTCAGTGTTGCTGAACTACCGCATTTGCAAACAAATACGCGTAAATGGCGGCAATTTAACGTTTTTCGACAGGTGAATAAACGAATTGATATTTACTTCAAGCCAAAAAATTTTACTTGAATAATTATATTTCCGTTTTCATGTATGATTGACTGTGTGTGTGTGTTAATGTGTGTGTGTGTGTCCCCCTCCTTACGTATGCGTTTATCTGAAAACTCGATTTAAATAAATAACTATTATCACGTGCAAGCAATGTTTGCTAAAACGGAAAACCAAGTGAAATTCAAACACGTTTGATGTGCCACGTTAAATCGTGCTTCTGTCTTGTGATTGTTGAACAACCGGCACAAACACTTTGCATTCTGCTTACTTCCAAATGACGAACGCAAAAGATGCAAGACAACTGATAAGTAGATCAACAGAATGAAAAATCTCTATTTAGGAGTGACCCAGAAATTCGACATTCCCACGTGAAGCGTTTATTCACGCTTTTTGTGTCTATAAGTTAATTCAGTAAAATTTCATCACCTGAAGCATGATAAAATAAGGTAAGATAAGTGAAACAGAGGTGAACATAAAACTGCGTGTAAGTATGAACATATTGCTAATTCAGATCTTGCTCGTCATGTAGTGGAGACTGGGCATACTATCGATTGGGAGGAATACAAACGCATAGCAATATGTAGTCGTAATAGGGTGACGAGATTGATTAGGGAACCTATAGAAATTAAATCTAGAGATGATATTATGAATGAAACAGCTGTTGAAAAATCTTTAGGTCCGATTTGGAATACCGCATTAGCTAATGGAAGGAAAAGGCGATTGCATGAATTGGTAACTGAAGCTAGATCCAGTAAAAGATTAAAAACATCAGATTCAGATTGACCAATTAGTGGGCTTTTACTCAAGAAATGAATAAACAATTATTATGAATATAGTCTTCAAAATTTCATCTCTAACTATTCATTTGATTTTAAAACAATTACTGATTTCAACCCTAATTTTCTGTTTTACACCCCCACCCTACCCATTGGAAATATTCTAATAATACAATAGTTATAAGTAATAATTTGTCTGACGCGTGCAAAGGGTAAATTAATGTCTATTGACTGCAGTTTTATTTAGATGTACGTACATGTGTATCAAAATAAAATAATTTAACCAAGTTTTTTAGTTATGCATACACATACACATGGACATGCGTGGCGTGCGCCAATAACTGTTATTAACTTCTCTATCTTGAGTACAACCTAGTGGTTTGAATTGTAATTTAACATGTGCATTAGTCGTTCGGACTTCTGGTTTTATCACTCATGGCATGTTTTTATGACGAGTGTTTCTGAATTATGGGTCTCCCCATCTCAGTTACGTCATTTACATTGAGTGTGTAAAAACGAATAGTTATTGCATGCAATTGATAAATTATTATTCAGCCACTCTGGTCTAAATTAGTTAGATGAAAACAACGGTTATAAAAATGCACACACACACACACATGTGACACGCGAATATCTAATGAAAGGTCAGTCTGAGGTATATAAATATTATGACTAGAGGAAAGAAAACACTTGCTTCATTTGAAGGAGTTGCATTGATGCGCACCTGGAATAATTGTAATTACCTGATCTGCGTTTTGTTCCAGTAATTTTCTTTCATCAAGATATTTCGGCCTAGCTTACCGTAGGCCTTCATCAGTTGCATTTCACGAAACAAATGAAGCAAGTGTGTTATTTCCTCTAGTCATAATATTTATATACCTCAGACTGACCTTTCATTTGTTTCGTGAGATGCAACTGTAAGATGCCTACGGTAAGATGGGCCGAAATATTTTGATAAAAGAAAACTACTGGAACAATGAAAGCTGCGTTAGTCAAAACGCAGATCAGGTAATTTCAATCAATCCAGGTTCGCAACAAGGAAATTCCTTCAAGTGAAACAGATCACTGTAGTTATACAGACATACATTTCGAAGTGATAAATACAGAGGCTCAACTGATTCGTGGGTCTGGCCGAACCGAATCACTAGAAACAATCTGCGTTATCAAAGACATCAATGCATGTATTTAGAAAGCAATATTTTGTTATCGCATAACTACGAAATCCGTCTGTTGCCATGTAAGGGTAGAACAAGAACTGATGTCCCCTTGCCTAGAAGTCTGATGACCACCATCTGCGCGGAAAATTGGTTTCTCGTTGCCAAGTAGTTAACTTGCACGAACGACGGAAACTGACTCTCCGAGTCAGGTATGCTTTCGAAATTGTCATCATCATCATCATCATCATCATTTCCAGCCACACAAAAGTCAAGTGACTAATGTTTCACTGCCATATAACCATAAGGAGTGAAAAAATAGTGAATTTAGATAAATTATTATTGAGATTTACGAGAGAGGGAGAGGGGTAGAGAGAGAAGGAATACCTTGCTACTATGAGTAAATTTATCAGGATAACTCACAGAAATGAGGCAAACTAAGCCTCTCCACAACACCATTATGGCCAAGTTAGCATTCGGGCAAGGCGACTATCCATTTAACTGTGTGCAAACCAGCTTCCCGCGTCACGTGACACGTGATGCCTGTGCCTCGACAGGATCGATAACGTTCACTGTATTGTTAATGCTACCATCGGCATGGTCCCACTAGTCGTCAAGACGAAACTTTCCATGGTCATCATTCTTTTACTCGTCCACCATTAATGAATTCGTGAGAAATGCAGTCTCGTTCAGATTTCCACCTGCTAATTACATAAATATCTATAGAAGAAAGAGCAATTTTGCAACGTACCGGATTAAATTGAAGCAGACCAGCCAGTAGGTCAATATCCATTCGTGATGCATCAGTTGATAACGACTGGAAGTTCGGCCCTCTGGGTTCCGCGTACATCGTATATTGAACCATCTCCAGTGGGTACATGTCCACATTCCTCAATACCGGGGTGCCAACAAGGTTGATGATCATGTCAAGGTGTTCCATAGTATTGCGAGCCTAAACACACGGCACGAATAAAGCATAGAAATTGAATAAAGCATGGCAATGCGATATTGAAAAAAAACAATGCAGGTTAGTTCTCCATCTGGTTTACGGACCGGAGCGTATTCCAAGTCTGTCCAATTTAGGGCTACAGTATGTTTCCTTCGAATGCACTCTGTAGAAAACTAGTTAACTACCTGATCCAACGCTTGCTGAACTCCAGTTTTTTTTGTTTCTTCCAAATATTTCCGCGGTCATTGGCGATCGCCTTTGTCAGTTCACTCATCACCACAAGTTTTACAAAAAAAAACAGACTAATGAAGCAAGCCGATCATTAATCAATTTTGACGTGATTCTATTTCTCAGAGAACCAAAACTGAACTACAGTGTTGTCAGTACCATAGTAAGCACCCGTATTTATCGATAAAACCACACAATTATATACAGCAAAAGAGGAAAATGACTTTTTCCTAAAACTGGGTTAGTTAATTACTTGAACATTTTGGTTTTTAGTGCGAAAACACGGATAAATTAGTTGCTTTAATATTTTCCTCTCATAACACCATTAAGCACAAAATGAGAACAGCTTGCTTCAATGCAACAATACAGTCCAAAATGTTGCCTCTAACTCATTGAAATTAAAGGCAATCAATAAAAGCAACCTGGCCCTAAACATATGATTAGGTTGTGTGATCGTTGCATAAAAAAATAGTTCAATTTACAAATTTGTTAGACTCAATACTAGTTAAATGTTAAACACACTTAGACATTCTTATGCAATGCTTAAAGGCAGAACTACTCAAGAATTCAAAACATGTCAATATGGACTGACACACATTTTATAACACCGACAGGCTGAACGGTTCTTCAAATCAAGTTTGCGAGCTTGAAGTAAGAACTTATCCTAATGTATTTTTATCAGTCGTCGAAAACATAGCAAATCTATTCGCCAGTCGCACGCACTGACGCGTTTCGAATTTCCATGATCATCATCAGAGTACGGCGGCAAACTGACTAGCGAGGATCAAACCGAAACGCATATATATATGGAAAGAAAAATTAGGGCAAATCTTGACTGGCAAGTCGAAGCTCAGTTAGTGGCCTAGATAAGAGTTTATAAGCATGATGGAAAGATAGTCTTCAGACAGGCTCATTTCGTAAATTTTATAACATTAATTAAGGCAAATTTTAAAACGGGGCGCCAGCATTTTGATCGTGCTACATTCCTTGTGTATGTATCTATTTGTTGTTCAGAACCGATATATAAATATGAAAAGAAATATATATATATATATATATATATATATATATATATTGAGTTGTATATTAAGGGACATAATGCGGACTTCAGTGTCACGTCGATATTTCAGCTTATCTACCGCATCAAAAGTGCGACAGGTCAATATTCATTCAATATCGACGTGCGATCATGCTTCCTGTATTAAAGGAAGCCGATATATATATATATATATATATATATATATATATATATATATATAAACGGTATACTTTTCCATTAAACATTCGATTTATTTCTCCAACAAAGAGAGCGAAAGTCCTTATGTGGGATTTTTAATGTGCAATTGATAAAATAATAACATTTTATGTACTTTTTACGAGTGCCATAATATATATATATATATATATATATATATATATATATATATGTATATATATATACTGGGATCTATTTCTTCAGTGATTCATTTGATAAAAATATTGTAATTCAGTATATATATATATATATATATATATATATATATATATATATATATATGTCTGTCGAAAGTAAACTTTCACTCTCTCTCCATTTTATACATTACATATGTGTAATTTTTGTCAATAAATATAGATGCTAATTTATTCTATCAGGATATCGTAATACACGTAAAACTTACTGGAAAGACAACTTTCCGCTTCAGAAGTTCACCAAAGCTGCATCCGGCACTCCAGAGATCGACAGCACTGCTGTATCGAGAGCACTCCATAAGTAGTTCAGGTGAACGATAGTAACGTGTCACAACCTCTTGAGTCAACATGACATCTTCCAATGGGTCCTCCATTCTTGCCAATCCGAAGTCGCATATCTTAACGCGCATCCAAAAGTAATCCGCGTGAGGCGAGCAGGAGTGATCATTTAGTGGAAGAATAAATGACATAGGTTGGTTGAAATGAGAAGAAAAACATGCATGATCAAGTTATCGATATTGTGATTACTAGTGTCTGACCTCGAAATTGATGATTATACTAATATACATTTTTCATATTAATTTTCGTTAATTAATTGATAGAAAACACTATTACATTCGTGTAACATCTTTCTTCTTAAAATTTTAAATATATTTCGCTCAGGGCAAACACAGCAATAGTTTTTAACTATCATAATTTAATCTTCCAGTCAAAACTAATTAACTAGATGACGATGTAGCTGAACATTATTCACCCGGACAATGATCAATTTATTTATAAGGTGATTAGTCCAGTGCATAAGGAGTCCGGTCTCGACATTTCTGCATTAAATAATCAATAATACGCCGGATTCGCCTAACGGGTGACTGGAATTAGGTCAGTCAGGTCTAGACAACCATTTTGTAATTAGGGCAATGCAGACTTCAACCAGTTAACAGACACACTGGTTTAAAACAGCAAAAAGAAAATGCAATTAAAACTGGCACATTGTCGTAAACTAAAAATGGCCAAATAAAATTTCTTGGATGTTACTGAAACAATAAAGATATAAACTAATTGAACAGGAAATAATATCAAACAAATATGGACACAACAATTAAACAAGAATTGATTGCGCGGGTGGTGGTAACAATTCTTTAAATAGACAACATAGCAAAACTACTGGTGGTAGTTTTGCTATGTTGTTCGACAACTGGTTAAATACAATGGAATTGATGTTTACTTCAAGCTCACAAATTTGATTTAAAGAAATATGGGCATATAATTTAAATCAAGTTTGCGAGCTCGATATAAGCATCAATCCCATCAGAGCATGACAGAAAACGGACCAGCGACGATAAATTATTAAAAATCAAGGTTGCAATCTTGATATAAACACCTGACTCATTATATGCATTCATTTTTCAGTATAAACCAAGAATTGTATAGTGTGGAAAAGACAATACATCCAGTCGACCGGTTTCGTCCTTAATGGGAGCTCATCGTGTACTGACCATCAGCGATAAAACCGCAATACATGCTTAAGAAACGCAAAATTATATCTGTGAATTTACTTGACCATAAATATCGGCTGCGCAATCCCAAAGCAGTCATGAACTTGAACTTCAAATGTGCTTATATATATATATATATATATATATATATATATATATATATATATATATATATATATATATTAATTAAATTTATTATTACATAATAGGATGGCATAATTTTCTTACATACATGTTGGCGATATAAACCTGACTTTCATAGGACTGCAAATGAAATTTATCAATTAGATCGAATTAGTTTTAAATTGATAGAAATCCAGCTTCTGGGGGCATTATTACTGAAATTTGCGTGCAATTCGTAGCTGCGATAAACAAAAAACAAGCCTGGTGAACTGCCAACACAGAGAGATAAATGATGATACAACAGTTGACCAATACAATCTATATCTTGCCGAAACCTAGTCGGAGTTTGCCTCGTTCCCTTCTTATGCTCCCACGGGATTTCCTGAGTTTAATTGAAGAATCAACTTTCGATGTATACACATTTATACACGTAAGTATTTATGAGCACACCATGTGTATGAATGTCTATTTCATTAGTTGGATGCTGTTTGGTGTTGTTGATGTTGTCGTTAGTTGTATTATGTAAGTAATAAAAACCAACGATTTTTTCATTGTAAACCAAATTCTGTGTGAATGATTAAGAAGCCGATTAGCTGACCAACCTTAAGTAAGCAGTCCGAATTGACCAGCATATTTCCTGGCTTGATGTCGCGATGTATGATGTGCGCAGAGTGAAGATATTTCAACCCTAGAAGTGACGACAAAATAAGCAAAAAATTTGGCATTACTCAAGCAGTTCATGGTATGAAGTACAACAACAAGGTAATATATATATATATATATATATATATATATATATATAAGCACAATTAAACAATAATTGATTGCGCAGTTGGTGGTAACAATTATTTAAACTCAAGTTTGCGAGCTTGAAGTAAACACCAATCCCATTCTAGTTAACCAGTCGTCAAACACCACTTCCAGTCACGTACAGGGTAGACAAGACTACTAGAGGTGAGAGCCGCATATCTAATTTTGATTTCCATATATATGCGATGTGGATCGATCCTCGTTAGTCAGTTTGCCGTCGTACTCTGATAATGATCATGGAAGGTCGAAACGCGTCAGTGCGTTGCGACTGGCGATAGTTTTGTTATGTTGTTCAACGACTGGTTATTTACAATGGCATTGGTGTTTACTTCAAGCTCGAAAACTTGATTTAAAGCTAATTTATAACCAAAGCGAATGTCTATTGTCCATATATAACTGAGCACAGGTGATTAGGCTGGTCATAGATGAGTAAATACTGATGAAGCTCGCCACCGTTACTAATGTTGGCCTATACAGGATAGGCAGGTGTTGATTGGCTATGAAAGTGTGCACTCATTGATAAATAAACCGGTGCTACACTGCAATTTGAACAAAATAAAACCACAAAGCGTAAACCTCAAAGAAAACATGCAATAATTACGCGCGCTTAAGTGGGAAATCCTTGTCTATGTTAAATATGCCGGCCCAATTACAAGTTGGCATAACACTGAAAACTGCATCATGATATTGGCAGTGGACGAAATTGGACCAAAAAACTGTAAAATACACCAAATTCTGAATACATTCATCTTCAGTTTATTCTCACAACCACCCTTTTTCAAGTCAATTGGGATTCAAAACACCTGTCCAGCACTTGCCGCATAGCAGTTAAAAGGAAAATGCAACTATTCATAGACGAGTTGCCAGCCACGGCCGCTTCTAGTCTGATGAAGCATTTTGTTGGCCATGCGGCGTGCCAATTGTGCACAGCTCACTGGCCAATTTAACTCGGAACATCACGCGCCCAAGATGGCGTAGCTAGGCGAGATGCATCGCTTCGTGTTTGACTGTCTACCTTTCATATTGACGCATAACTCTAGAATTGCTAAAATACTCGCAGGCCGAAGTGGTTCCACCTCGTTGAAATCTATTGTTTCGCCAGTCCTAAATTGATCACTTGGCATGGTGTAGCTCTTATTTTCGAGTAAGAAAAAGACATAATTCTCCATGAGAAGACTGCAGTTTATCCGGAATCGTAAATGTGATCACAAAAATCGAAAAAAAGAGAACACATTTACGCAGACTAAAAATATGATGGCATTAGAGAACGGTGCACGTTCGTTTTGATTAAAGCAACTCGAGATTGGTTTGCATAACGAATTACAAAGAACATTTTGGTTCAGAACTGGTAAGTTGATTTTTCGCAATACTCTCTGAATGAAAATATGCAGTGATGTGAAAATTGAATAGCGAAAACTCCACATAAACTAGCGCAAATTTTACGGCATACCAGAAATAGAAACGGCTCAAATCAAAATAACAATCCCAGTGTGTGTGAGAGAGAGAGTGTGTGTGTGTGTCTCTCTCTCTCTCTGATTCACATGGCCGCAGAAATCGTGTGTACAGTTGAGATCGACGTGACAGCAAATTGGCCAATCAAGAATTACATTACTCTTTGTATTGTAAATTGTCTTTTGGTTGACAGACTAGTAGCAGAGAGAGAGAAAGGAAGAAATCTAGAGAGAGAAGTAGAGTTAAGAATAGAGAGAAGAATGGGAGAATGAATAAAGTAGTTAGTAAGCTCTTAAGTAATTTTATAAACCAATGGGTTAGTAAGTGAATGATTGAATCTGGAAAGATGAAATACAAGTTACAGAATGAGTAAATTAGTTAATCAATAAGCACTTTGTAACGTAATTTGGAAGTTGAGCAAGTCAATAAGTGAATGGATGCACGAGTGCATGATCAATTTGCACCAGCGGTTAGTTTGAGAACTGCATATTTCGTGAAGCCAGTTCGTTTCTCATTTCCTGTCGTGCACAAATGAAATGCTGAAAACGTGACAAACCCAATTTTCCAATCTGGCTGATGTCAGCCCGATAAGAGGCAGAAGAAAATTAATACAAACAAATGACAGACAACTGTGTACATAAACTGGAGACCGACATACATGAAACACTTGTAGGACAGACGACCAGACTGATGCTGCTGATATGTAAGGCAAAGCGGCATTAATGCCAATAGACTAATCGATATATCAATGGTAAAACGAAATGGGTAAATGTCAATTGAATTACTGGATCGGCTAACGGTAAAACAGATAAAAATATGATAAAGGTAACGGTGGATAAAAAATAGTTATATCACATATTAATGGAAATTTAAAAATATAAAAATGACGAATAGAATTAAAAATTGGCAGTCAGATGTTTAGATAGACAGACAGATCGAGCCATAATATATTGATAGATAGGTGAGTAATTTATATATATATATATATATATATATATATATATATATAGAGAGAGAGAGAGAGAGAGAGAGAGAGACAGTAATAGTTAGAGAAATATCTATATATGGATAGAGCACAAGATAGAAAAGTAGATAAATATATATATCGATAAATAGACTGATAGATCGACATATATATAACCAGCATAAGTGGAAATTACATATAGACCAGGTTGCATACAGCTATATAGATAACCGTGTATAGATATAAATATGTAGATAATTAGAAACACATAGTAATCTACAAAGATATTAGATAGATAGATATATACATACTCGAATTAATAGTTATATTGAATTACTGTCGCATAGACTACTTGAAGCATATTTGTATTTGTAGACACCAATTTTCATGGCATTCAGAGATAAATTATGCAAAAATTTCCGACATTTAATAAAAATGAACAGCAACCCTTAGAGCAGAGCAGAGCAGACACGTGTGTTCTTGCAAGCAATTTAATCTCGACAGTCCAAGTTGTCGCCATGTCGTCTGGGCACTCGACTGACAAAAGTAAATCGCTACAGCATTACAAATGTAGTCATAAATGACGCGCAGTTTAAAATAATTTTATTTCAAACAAAAGTTTGCGGCATATGACATTTCTAGTAATATGATTCACAGTACAAAACTAAATTGTGTGCGTACAATCAATTGCTATTAGTAAGTTTATATAGTCAATTTAATTAATCAAACAAGCTGTTTCCTTCAAGTACTTGTCAGAATTAATCCAGGTAGGGTTCGAACCAGAGTGTATTTGTTTTAAAATCTTGCAATTCATTCATTAAGCCAACTAAGCCACGGTTTCCATGACATTTTCCGCCATATATATAAAGTTCCGTTTAATTGAAAATTGCTGTATTACATACGTCGCCTCCCATTAACGTTGACAATTTTAGAGTAGAGGTGTTGGGTTAGGGCCCAGGTAAACTTGATTCGGTTTACACTTCAAAATCCATTTCTCAATCAATAGTTTAGTCATTAATATTTTTATCAATACCCCCATCATTACCTTCATTAAAATCATTACTAATGCTACCGTCACTGAACTCCATCTTCAACCAAATCGTCGTCGTCATCATCATCATCATCATCATCATCATCATCATCATCATCATCATCATCATCATCATCATCATCATCATCATCATCATCATCATCATCATCATCCTCATCATCATCATCATCATCATCATCATCCTCATCATCATCATCATCATCATCATCATCATCATCATCATCATCATCATCATCATCATCATCATAAATTACAACATCAACATCATCATCATCATCATCATCATCATCATCATCATCATCATCATCATCGTAAATTACAACATCAACACCATCATTATCATCATCATCATCATCATCAAAAATTATATTATTATTATTATTATCATCATCATCATAAACCACAATAAAATGATTAATTATATTTAAATAATGGAAAAAACATAATGACATATGTATGTATGTATGTGTGTATGTATGTACGTATGTATGTATGTGTGTGTATGTATGTATGTGTGTGTATGTATGTATGTGTATGTATGTATGTATGTATGTATGTATGTATGTATGTATGTATGTATGTATGTATGTATGTATGTATGTATGTATGTATGTATGTATGTATGTATGTATGTATGTATGTGTATGTATGTATGTATGTATGTATGTATGTATGTATGTATGTATGTATGTATGTATGTA